>APFE030977797.1:134816-175729 GCA_000404065.3 Pinus taeda | reverse complement strand
ATCACAGCTACCCCAAATTTAACTAAGTTTTATTAAAAGTAAAAAAATAGCTCTCATGTTTTTGTATTAGATTATTTCTCTTTAGATCTATAGAATTTGATGTATTTCTTTAACTTAGGAGATGATAAGATATATGTATATGAAAATGTAATGTCATTATACTCGTTTAAGGGATGGTAAGATATATATTTGTATGAATGAACAAGTATAAAAAATGTAATGTGATTATATGTTTCTGGAATTTACACTGTTTTTTTTTTCAAAACTTCAATAGAAAATTATACTTGACTATTATTTATGGTGGTGTTTTATTTTCAATTTTATTGTAATTTATTTTAATATTTCAGTCTTCTTTATTTCATTGTGTGATAAATATACCAATTAATTGGAAATCATATCTTCCTTTTTTTTTTTCTTGTAAGCTTGGTAGGACTCTCCTATTTTCTTGTTTACATGTCCATTATTCACCCATTGTGTGATAAATATACAAATTAATTTGAAATCATATTTTTTTTCTTTTTTTTTTGTAAGCTTGGTAGGAATTTCCTATTTTCCTATTTACATGTCCATTATTCAACCATTGTGTAATAAATATACAAATTAATTGGAAACCATATCTTTTTTCTTTTATTTTTTGTAAGCTTGGTAGGACTCTCCTATTTTCGTGTTTACATGTCCATTACAGGAGAGGGTAGCACAAGATTCAAACCCAACATCTTTTGTTCAATGAGACTTCATTCCATGGCCATGACCACTTGAGCTACTCTAAGCAAAGAATTAGAAATCATATCTTTATCATAAATCAAATTTTATAATTCTTATTGATTTTTTTTTTATTTGAAATATTTTTTTTCAATTTATTTATTTAATTATTTCTTAGAAATCACCTCCTTATAAAATAAATAAAAATTTAAACCATAAAATCAAAATTCAAATCTTGTTTAAACAAAAAACATAAAGAAAAATAAAAATAAAAAAATACTGTAACAAAATGAAATACCCTTACAAAAATTTATGTGAGATAACTTTCTCTTTAATGTTATTATTTGTGTACAATTTAGTATGAGTTTTATTTTTATAAGTTATAAATTGATATAATGTTTTTATTTAATATAACTCAATTAATGTTAAATAAAAAAATAAAAAAGATAAAAAATAAAAAAATACTCTTAAAAAAATGAATACTTTTTACAAAATTATGTGAGATAATTTTAGATTTATGTTATTATTTGATGAAGATTAGTATGTGTTTTATTTTATAAGTTGTAAATTGGATATAATGTTCTATTTAATACAACTCAATTAATGTTAAAATTACACTGAAAGGTTTAGAATTTTATTTCTTTTAATATGTTTTAAGAAGTAAATTAATAAAGACCTCAATAAAGTTATTATATTATTTATAAATATATTTATGTTAAAATTAACTACAATGGTTTTAGAATTTTATTTCTTTTAATATTTTTAAGAAGTAATTATAAAGATGTCAATAAAGTTAAATTATATTTATTTATAAATATATTTAAAAACTTGATATTAACATGAATGTGGGAAGATCAGAATTACATTAAAATTTTCCATCAAGCTACATTTTTCTTGCTACAACAAAGGCTCATAAAAAATACATTATCAAATTCATTAAGGCTCTTGTTCCTAAATGTGTTATAAATGTATATAGAAAAATAGAGAATGCCCAAGATTATACAAGTTTCTACTTATATAAGAAAATTATTTAGTGTATCCCCAACTTAGTGAGGGGTTAGTTAAAATGGCACATTTTTCATCACCTCAAGGTCCACTTTATTTGGGATTTAATACTCATGAAGGAAACACATGATTTGAATATTGACATGAGGAATTTGGATGGTAATGATCCCATAAAATGGGTATTATAAATGAGGCAATATATTGGTCTAGATTAAGTGATATTATTACAAAAAGTAATTATTGCATAGATATGTTAATAGAAAGGATCAATTCCTATGGTATCGATGGATTCATGAAAGATAAGAGGATTTACATAACATGAGGAACTTGGACGGTAATGATCCCATAACATGGATATTCCAAATGAACCAATATATTGGTCTATATGAAGTGAGAGTATTACAAAAATGAATTATTACATTCATTTGTTTAGAGAAATGATCAATATCTAGGGTATTGATGGATTCATGAAAGATACCAAGATTCTATTGTATCCTAAACTAGTTTTACAAACGAATTGATAGCACATTATAGGGATTCAGAAAAATGAATTATTCAGTCAACTGATGAAACTTTAACAAGTAGATCTAACTATACCTCACAATCAACAATTCCAAAAGTTGAATTTCACGATAGTGGAAATTCCAAAGCATAATTTTTTGAGACCTTTCTTTATGGGAACTATTAGGTTCCTATACCAATAGGAGTCATAATTTTGAATGGCTAAGGTTAAGCCTTGTAATATGTATATACCTTTGCTTCCTGCAAATCTTTTCCATATTGAAAAATAAAAAATGAAAAGAGGGTATGTCCTAAAAGAAAATTAAAGGACGAAAAGAATAAAGAAAAAAGGTTCAAAAAAGTGAAAAATATGAACCTGAAAAAACAAAAAGAGACCATGAAATTGTGCAAATCTAAATGCCACTACTATTTACTTTATGCAAAATAATGATTGTGTGCAGCTTGTGATTCATGCCACAATCCACAGTAATCAAAATATTTAATCTTGATTATACCATGCTTTAAATTTTATGTTGATAGTTAGAGAATAAAATATGACCAAACGGTTTAATCTTGGCAGATCATTAGATTAGGTAGAGTAAAATAAAAGGAGCTCGTCAGTTTAATATGAGTCCTTAGTTGATATAGTGATAGAATTAGATAGTTTTCTTTGTGAAAAGAAAAGAAAAGCTTTTAATAAGGGTTTGCTAGTCTAAATCCACCCTAATAAAATGAATAAAAAAATGGTAGGGCAAGTAGATGGGTAAGTAGAAGAAAGGTTGCAGAAATATGATGATAGGGAAAAAAACATATTTATCATCTCTCATCATAAGATTCAAATGTAAATGGTCAATCAAGCATGAAGATGGATTTCAAAGTCAATTAATTGACTTCCCCCATTCATTTCACCTTTTACTTAACTAATTTCCCATAAATAAAGTTCAAAGTAATTAAAACCTTAAGTCAAAGAGGCTCAAAGCATTTATCTGTCTTTTGGAGGGACCAGACCCTCGGCTCAATGCTTTATGGATATAAAGTACTAAACTTCCCTCATAAAAATTCATCCCACATTCAGTTCCTTCATTTTCCTAAATAATGTTCCTTTCGTAAGGATAAAAACTTTTTGCCTAGGAAAATAATTTCCCCCCCACATAAAGCATTTTCATATAAAAACCCACCAAAACACTTTACCTGAAGTATTAATGTTAATATGTGAAAAGCATCAAATTCACAAAAAGAGCATTTACTAAGTAAATTTTCCATTTTCCGTTCATCTTCATATTAATTACTAATTTTATTATATTAAATCCAGATGAAAAACCCGTTTCCCCGTATATATATAGCTCCTATTTGTTAATTAACCATATACCCTAGTTTAAATATAAACTATTATTCTCACCTAAAACCCTGAACACAATCTCTAATTGGTTGATCTACGATCAAAATTAATAATCCCACCTTAATCCACCAATAACCCCACCTTAATCTGCCATTAATCCTAATACCCACCATATTTAAAGTGCCCACCGGGCCCCATTAACCTCCGTGTGCAATCGTGCCCCGACCATTGTCCGATCTGAAGGCCCAGATCTAATGCCCCAAAACCATTTCAGGCGGGATCCTCCGTCGGACGATACATGCCCAAAAAAGTTGTTTTCCACGAGACCACCCCAGCAACATGTTGGTTGCTGAGTGGAATCGGGTGGCCCTTCCAAAAAACCACCCGATGTCCATAAGCAGTGCAAAATTAACCGCTTAGCACCTGCCCGCTACGCGATAACTCAATCGTTATTCACCCGTACCTGCCTATTATAAACATATTTAGGCACTTCAACCCCAATATTATATGTCGATAAACTAGGGCTCTTCAGACCCTAAAAGTGTTGTTTCATACCCTAAAAGAACATGGTCATCTGATTACATCATTCCCCAAAAGTTCCACCTGGAAAACCATCCAGAAATGGCCCAAACTGAACCATACTGACTGCTACACTGGTTAGGTTTGATGCATACTGATTAGGCCTTCTGTAGGGTGTGATGGGCGAGGATTTACAAATGTCCAAGACTATTTTCTAAGTGGATACTCATGGAGTCTTCTAGAAACTTCTCTTATGACACTTGCCTCTCTGAATTCGCCTAGGGATGAGTAAAAGATCCAAGAAATCTCCAAGTGGGACCAATTTTAACAAGTGGAATCAATTATCACAAGTGGAATGACACTAATCAAAACTCCAGAGATGACTCACATCCTTGCACACATCTATAAATGGATCCCTCATCTAAGAGATCCAGAGGTTGGAATTTTGTGAATTGCAAGGAGCGCTCATAGTTTTGTATTTGAGAGAAGAGCATTGTATTGTTGGTGTGATATTGCTATTTCATGAAGTGAAGAGAGATTGATGTTGGGAGGATGATGCTGGATCAGACAACGGGATTGTAATTCTCCCTTCTATTTAATAAAGTTCTTCAAGTTTTATTCCATATAATTGTGCACTTGTGAACATTATTATTTGTGAATGCCATTATATGTTCATTATACATATAATTATGTAATGCTTAGGATACAATAGATCAAGATGCTTTGATGGTTCTTTGCTACTCTGGTTCTACTGGTACTCTTCAAGCGGGATAAGTACGAAGAGAAGTTGCAAGCTCTGTCAAGGGGGAGAAAGATCAAGAAAAGGATTAAGCAAAAGTTCCAAGTTGTTCCTCTCATCTTTCTCTTATCTATTGTGCATAGAAGAAATCATTGAATTACTTTGAACTGTTGTTTCTAGGGTAGCTACCAAACCTAGAGGACTAGTCGATTGAAAAGACACTAGTTTTCTCAAAAACAAAATGGCAACTTTGTTGGGGATCAAATAGATGTTTGTTTGTTTTTGTTGTTTATTTTATAAACTATAGACAGAGCCTGAAGTCAGCTAGGTAGCCTTCGAACTTCTCTTTCTCTGCAATTGCATAGTAGATGAATGTTGCTTCAGTCAATCCCTCGTTTAGTTTATGAATTAAACATTTGACTTACAAGCATTCTAGGTCCACTTTTGGTAGCCCAATAACCTCTCAAGACTTGCCTCTGTACTTTGTTGTTTACTGTCCATCATACCTCAACTTAACTCACTGAAAACAACTGCAATTTGTGCCAAAACCCACTTCAGTTACACTTCCTGGCCCATCACACTGTCTGTCACTGTGAACCAGTATGAATTGCACTTCTCGAGTGTAATAGGTGCGATGCAAGCCCATGTGCGATGATTGACTGAACCTATTTCCATTCTAGAAATTTGGGGTTTTTGTCCTTGTTTTCAGCCTTGTTTATTTGATTTGCCGCTTATCAACAGTGCCTCATTACTGAAGCCTTCTTGTATCACATAGATCAGCCTCCATTGATTAGGATTAGTAAATGTTTCTATGTATTTGTCCATGATTTACAATCCTTTGTCGAAACGTTGCTTAAATCGATCTGTCGTTTTGGTACAAAAAGTGTCGTAACTACCGTTTTGTGTCAAAAAGAGAAGTGTCATGGATTCTTCCTTCCTTAGATAGTGGATTGAACTTTTTGTCATGTATTTGATTTGATTAGTTGATATTCGAAGTGTCGAAAGTATTTTTCGTTTAAAATTGAAAAGTGTCATTTAGTCTTCTTATCTATTTTGAAAAAGAAATTGTCGAGATGTGGCTTTGAGTAAAATATTTCAGATCTTTGCTACATTTGTTTTTCCTTTTTGCAATTTTTCACATTAAGGAGAATGAAAAAAATACATGCATTTGAATTTTCATTTTGTTTGTGTGCGAAAAATGATTCATGAAAGTGCATTAGTGTGTTCTCTTTGCTCTTTCTTTGAAAGAATTGTAATCTTCTTTCCCTAGTAGATAGGACTTTCATTGCTCAAAACAAACAAAGATTATTTATCATTGTAGATTGCATTTTAGGAATTTTAAATCAACATCACATGGTGAACCATTAAAAGGCAAACCTTAAACAAGATCAACTCTAAAATAAATCTCAATCAACCTAACAACGCTTTGGAACCTAACACAAAACATCTAGAGGTCTAGGCTAGAGACGTGTTCTGGTGTCGTAAAAACTAGTAACTATCATTTTCATTGAAGGTTGGGTGATTCCTCCTCCTTGATACGAGAAGTACTAACATGGAACTGTGCTCCCCGTACCATCGAGTATATATTGGGAGACCACAATAAGCTTATATCCTTTATCCATAGGAAACTGAGTCTACCGCCCTATCGATCGCAATGCACTGAACACAACATTCGGGAAGATTCACTGTCGTACATAAGTCCTTGGTAATTTCTCTTTAATTTATCACCAAGGTGTATATTGCAGTCTTGTGATTGGTTTGGTAATCCCTCTGTCTATATTTTCCAGAGTAGTCACTTTGTTCCTTTTCAACTCTTTAAAAGAAAAAGGTCCATCTGAGCAATTGTCACTTTAGGCTCATTAAAAATCGAAGGAGACTAGAGTCATCTTTAGCTTTTTCTCAACTCTTAAAAATTGAAAAAGCAAAGTTGTGTCAAAGCGTCAATAAAATTAATTGAATTTCCAATAAAATCATTTTCCCCTTAATTTTGAGTTGATCAAGTAATCCGCAATCATGGAAGAAAGTCAATCAAAACCCCGTCGTTCGTGGAGACTAGTGAGTCAATCGTCTTTGACTCCAGAAACGAAGCCATTCCGAGCAAAATGATCTCATTTAATGGAGTCCAATTCATCTGTTTTATTTGAAACTTTTGTTTCAACATCGTCAGAGACTACAATTACTCCAATCATTTCTGGTACATCTTCCTTTAGAGAAGAAGTTCTGCAGTTACAAGAGGACATTAGAACTGATCCTAGTCTAATGGCAGACACTTCTATACCTAAAACAGCTCCATCTAGAGTTGGTCTAGAGACTAAAGTTCACTTACCTGAACATCTGGAAGTCGAGTTCCAGAATTCAGAAGGTGTCACCCCTCTAGTATTTGTCACTACAGAAGCTATACCTTCTTCGGCTCCAGAAATCGTTTACAGACCTGTCGATCTACCTCTTCGACCTGGTCTGATTGCTATAGAGGAGATAGTAGAGGATCCTCCATCAAGTACCCCGTTACATTTTGGAACTGGGATTCATTTGTGTCCTTCTACTATTGAGTTCAGTTCTTTTAATCATCCTTCATCGCAAGTTCGTGTTGGATCGCTAGGAAATATTTTGGATAAACTAAAGATGTTTAAGCAACCATCAACATCTAGGACTATATCATCTGATACAACTATGGCAGAACTTCCTGCTACCATTCCTACAATGTTTGTTGGCATACCATCTGTTCCGGCTAGTTATCAATCACTAGCCGGAATCCACTTAGAGGCCACTTCGGCAACATGGTCTACTCCTATTTATTCATCCAGAGTCCCATCTGGTATTTCTTATGTTGAAACTCAGTGAATTGATCCTGCATGCCAGTATCGATTTGGGTAGACTAGTCTTCAAAGACTGATTTATCCTTTGAACACTAGACTGCCACCATACGGAGGGAAGTATGCTTTTTCATTGTTCCCTTATGGGGAACAACCACATGAGAGTTTACAACAAAATTTAGGTCAAACTAGAATTACATCTAGTGGTTGGGTACCAATACTGCCACAACAACCAAGGGTTGTATATCTAATGCAACCGATCCAACCTATGTCAAATATTCCCACTACACCTGCTATTGTGATTATGTCACAAGTACAAGTAATGCCTGTTGTGTCTCAACCTCAAGTCTCTCAGATTGCAATACAATAGCCTCTTATCTCTATGGCTCAATCACAACCTTAGGTTAGTGTTTCCTTACTTGGAATGACTTAGGCTCAAACGGGTATTATCACCCCACATCTTGGTCACTCTTCCAGTATTGGGCAACAACAAATGGTCCAACAACCATGGTTGGTACAATACCAAAAACTACAGTTCCAGCAAACCCAACCTTAGTTTGGGCTTGGTCAATATCAAACCTACCGAGGACCTGAGCAACAAGTCTTTGTAGGTAATGGACAGCCGCATTTTCAAAATGGTTATCAATAACCACACTATACTAGTTATATCCAACAACATTATCAAAGTTTCCAACATCAGATACATTATGCTAGTATGCAAAGACCTACTACTCAGGCGATTCCATCTTATCGTGGGTATGCTTCACCTAACCTAAATCAGCAGTTGCTTTTCATAGCAACTCTAGAATTGCCAGATTTGAACCGACTGACGAATGATCCAATTGCAGACACCCCTTGGTGGCCAACGATTCCTCATAAACTTCCCTCCGATATTCCTAAATTCAATGGAAATCCAGGTGAAGATCCATCGAATCACATAATTACTTTTCATTTATGGTGCTCATCTAACACCCTGAATGATGATTCGATTAGGCTTCACCTTTTTCAGAGAACACTAACTGGTCTAGCAGTGAAATGGTATGTTGAATTGCCTAGAGCTTCATTTGACAATTTCAACTCCCCTGCCACTAATTTTCTAACCCACTTTCAGTTACCCATTAGGTACGAAATGGGAATAGAACTCCTTACCAATTTTAAACATACCACGGCCACTCATATATCTAATCATATTCATGAGTGGTGACGTCGCCGTTGAATGGTAAAAACATATGTTCCTGATCAACTTTTAGCTGAGTGGTTTATTAAGTCCTTATTGTTATCTATCACTAAGGACATGGCGAAAGGAGGAGTTGTCACTAAAGAGCAAGTCATTGCTCGTGTCCAATATTTAGACTTGATATATACTCAGTCTGGCACACTCTACGACAAAATTCCTGACACTCCAAGACCAGAATTTTCCATTCCACCTCCTCCTAAATCAAATAGGGATTCTCATGTCAGGCACACCGTGATCGATGGATTAAGCACGCAAAATGCAAAGGCTTCATCTGGTAAAGCTCTTGCAGTTTATAGTTTGAATTCAAATGACAAACCTCTTACCTCGGAGATTAATGCCGTCTCATCTAACAAAGGAAAGAATCCAAAGCAACCATGGGGCAAGAAGAAAGGGAAAAATAATAAGAAGAAACAGGAGAATCCAACTCCTAAAAAGCATCTAAGAACCCTGTTGGGCAAAAGAAACCTCCTCCTCATTTTTCATGTTTGATATGTAATGAGAAGCATCATACGAGAGATTGTCCACATCGAGTTGAGGTTAAGAATTTTTAAAAGACTTCAAGTACCTTAGCCGTGTTGACTGATCCATTTCCAAACCCAGAAACTAATCTGGTTGTTATCGATCATGCTTTCACATCTCAAGTGCTTATGCTATCCATATAAAAACAACAAAATGATGCTCTGATATGGACAAGGAACAAATATTATGGGAATCCATCATCATCAAACAGCCAGGCTACAGATCAACCTAGCAGTTCGACAACGACTTCGCTAGAAGTTGTTCCACCCAATATTCCTGAATTAACTATAAAGCTTCCAAAGGGAGTAGTACATAAATCGACATTTAATCCTCATGCTCAAGCTGCATAGAATTATAATATAGTGGAGGATCTGGCTCAATCGCCATCCGCTATGTCGACACTTGAAGTACTGCAGAATTTCCCTCCCCAAAAGCAGGCTTTGTTATCAGCAATAGGTGGGATTGATCTAGTAGATTCCAATCTTGTGGCCTTTAATTATAATGGAGATACACCTCAGTTACCAACCCAACTCGCTTTCCTTATATAGGTAAAATCCCTCAATAAAACTGTTCACCGAACAATCATTAATGAGGGGGCATCTACCTGTATTATGTCAATGAGTTGCTGGAAAACTCTGGGTTCACCACCCTTGTCACGATCATCAATGACATTAAAAGCATTCAATGGAAGAACAAAAATGCCGTATGGGATTTTAAGTAACTTGCAAGGTTAACTAGGGGTCAAAACAATAGAAATTGAAGTCGAAGTTATTGATGGAAACCTTGATTACAATATCTTACTAGGACGGCTGTAGATATATGCTATGGCTGACGTTGTGTTTACATATTTTAGAAAGATTTCATTTCCCTTCCAAGGAGGAATCACAATCATTGACCAACTAACCATTTTTCCCAACAGTTCACAAGCTACTAGAAGCATTCCATTGATCCATGGAAGTTCTCAATTGCTTGAAAATATCAGAGTAGGTCTCCTGAAAGACCCATCCTTAATGGGTACTTTTGTCGTCCCACCTCCATCTCGTCTTGCGGGAGTGGCCACAGTGGAAACCTGACATATGATATCTTCTACATCATCTAACTATAAGAAGAACTTCGACCATTCGGATAGTGCGGATCACCATGAGGTATTTCCACCAAGCCCCATAGAATCTTTTTAGCAATCAATCTTCTGGGCCTGGGTGGCAAACCTGAATTAGCACTCAACGAATGTTTGGATAGATAGGTCTCTGGAGTATGGTACCTCTTCCAATTCTTGGTCTCGTATACATTCTACATATGAAGGAATCATCGAATCAATGATGATAGGAGAGACGTCACGGGAAGATTACCACCATCATTCCCACCTTCAAGACAACAATGAAGATTATTCAAGCGACCTTGATCATCCTTCAATTTTTGATTTTTTTATTCAATACTATAAATACAATGGATTCTGAGCGCAATCTGTCCAACATTGAATAAACTATCGCCATTAACATTTCGACCAAACCTAATGTTGTAGAGAATATTCACGTTGGAAAATCTTGTTCTCCATTAGAACTAGAGATTTACTGCACTCTCTTTCGTGAATTTAGATATGTATTTGCATGGTCATATGAAGAAATGCTAGGCATTGGCTCGAGAATCGTTGAACATGAAATCAAGATGTATCTAGATGTCAAACCAGTACGACAACAGCTTCGACCTGTCCATCCGAAGAAAGCTGTTGCAATTAAGGAAAAAGTTGAAAAACTTTTGCATGCTGGTTTCATTTACCCTATTCCTCTAACTGATTGGGTGTCGAATATTGTTCCTGTAATGAAGAAACAAGGAATGATTAGAGTGTGTGTCGATTATAGGGATGTAAATAAAACGTGTCCAAAGGACAGGTATCCTACACCCTTCATCGACCAGATAATTGATGAATGTGCTGGATGTGAAATCTTTTCATTCATGGGTGGATTTTCGAGATATAATTAAATCAATATTCGCTCATAAGACCAGTCAAAGACTACATTTATATGTCCGTGGGGCACATATGCATATCGCAAATTACCTTTTGGTTTGAGGAATGCAGGGGAAACTTTTCAGAGGGAAATGAATTACGCCTTCCATGACATCAAGCACATTGTTCAACTGTATCTCGACGATCTACTAGCTCATTTGCGAAGGCAGACTAATCATCTGCAGCATTTGAGATCCATATTTCTACGTTGCAACCATTACAAGATACGACTCAATCCGCAAAAGTGTGTTTTTTGTGTTGGTTCTGGTCGATTACATGGTTTTGTAGTTTCTAAGGACGGAATTTGACTCGACCCTTTTAAGGTTCAAGTAATCCATGACATGCCTCCACCTTCAAATTTGCTTCAAATTCAGAGACTCCAAGGGAAAGCTAACTTTCTGAGGAGGTTCATTCCACATTATGCTGAACTCACTAAAGGTTATACATGTCTTTTGAAAAAATAAGTAGCCATCACTGGGATCAGGTTGTGCAAGCTTCCTTTGATGCTTTAAAAGATTCCCTGATAAAGGCATCATTAATGTACGCTCCTAACTATCAAAAAGACTTTAACCTGTATCTCGCCGCTACAGATACAACCATCACCATGGTTTTAGCAAAAGATGATAATGGAATTGAACATCCTATATATTATTTAAGTCACAGCCTTAATGATACAGAAAGTAGGTACTCTTATGTTGAAAAGTTGGCTTTAGCAGCTATTCAAGTGGTACAGAGATTTCGACACTATGTTTTCTTTCGTAAAACTACCATTGTGTCAGATTATAGCCCTATGATCTACATTTTGTCACGTCAATTATTAGGGGGCAAATATTCCAAATGGATAGCCATTTTGCAAAAGTTTGATCTGGAATTCACCAAATCCAAATCAAAGAAATCTCTCATCTTTGTGGAGTTACTTTGTGACCTTCTCTCGTCATTCAATGATTTAACATCTAAAGCATCAATCATGGATGAGACTATGTTTCTGATATCATCAAGTGATCCGTGGTATGGGGATATACTAGTCTATCTCCAAACCCAAACTTTTAGGCCTAACACCTCTTGCTCTGAACAGTGGCATGCACAATACCAAGAAAAGGATTACCTGATCGTTGGTGATACACTTTACCATCATGGTGCCGATACAATTCTATGAAGGTGCCTCACGCATGAGGAGGCCGAAAAAGTTTTGAATGATTGTCATTCAGGTGCTTGTGGGGGGCATCTATCTCGTTACACTACTACACAAAATATCTTACGAGCAGGTTACTTCTGGGACACTATATTCAAAGATTGCGTAATTGCAGTCAGAAGTTGCCATGCTTGTAAGATTTTTGATCATGTAACCAGATTATCACCTGCACCACTACATCTAGTAGTTGATATTGGGCCATTTTCTTAATGGGGCATTTATTTCATGACATGTAACCCCACCTCGGCCGGGGGGCATGGGTATATTGTAGTTGCTGTAGACTATTTTACAAAATGGGTCGAGGCGATGTCTAGATTAAACAACAGTGGGGAATTGACTACTCTTTTATTTTTTAATCATGTAGTTTCTAGATTTGGTGTACCACAGGCGATAGTCAGAGATCATGGGTTTCATTTTTACAATCACATGATGATCGAATTGACTGACAAATTAGGACTATCCCATGATAGTTCTACTCCATATTATCCACAGGCTAATAGACAGGTTGAGGCAACCAACAAAGTCCTTAAGTGCATGCTGTAGAGAATGATTGGAGTCCAAAAATGGAATTGGCATTTAATCATGTACTCAGTTATGTGGTCATATACGAATTCGGTGATAAATGTGACCGGATTCATGCCCTTTCAATTGGTGTATGGTCTGGAAGCTGTCTTACCAATTCAGTGCAAGATTTGATCCCTCAAGCTTGCAATTGATCTACTTCCCGAAACTTCGGAAGAAGAGGCTCGTTTCTTGGAACTAATCCACTTGGATGAAACCCATCATGATGCTGCCCTAGCTAATGAAGCACATAAGGAACATGTCAAGGCACAATATGACAAAAATGTCAAGCTGCGTGTCTTCTTAGAAGGTGACCTGGTCTTACTTTATGATCAGGACTCTGAAAAATTAGGAGCATGTAAATTCAAAACATTATGGATGGGCCCCTACATTGTTAAAAGAGTATTGACAAAAGGAGCCTATGAGCTAGTCGATTATGATGGGATTCCACTATCACAGCCCCGAAACGGGTTGTATCTTAAATGTTACTACGCTTGATTAAGTGTAGTAAAATCATTGTATAGATGCTTTTATTGCATTTTTTATTGTGTTTTCTTTTAGAGTTGTCATTTTGGTTAGATAATCTACTTCGAATTTGTTGCAGATGTCAGACTTGTTGGAATCGTTTGTTGGGTACACCGATAGAGCTAGTTGTAGTACGCAGAAACTATCTTATGTGGCCTAGACCATTTTTTCTCCAAGCGGCGAGTTAGTGAGTTTTAGGGGGATATGTATTGGTCAATCAACAAACAACATCACTGAATATAGTGCGTTGATTGAAATTCTCTCTGATACCATTACACATAGCATACGCTGACTCGTTGTCAAGCTAGATTCACAACTCGTCATTGTACAACTTACTGGTGTTTATTTCGTTCAGAACCCAGCTATTTATCACATGTTCCTATGAGTCAGGATTTTGGAAAGACATTTTGATTCCAATCAATATCAACACATTTCCAGAAATTTAAACACATTGACTGATTTGTTAGCAAACTATGTGTTAGATAGACATTTGCAGCATTTGTAAGGAAAGCATTGTACATCAACATTTGCATTAGGATTGCATAACTTAACCAAAATAAAACTCCGAAAATCAAAAATTTATAGTTGTTTATAGTTTTTACAAAATGCTTTGTGTCCAAGAGAAAATCGGTCATCTAACCAAGAAACTCAAAATGAATGTAGAAAAGCATCCTAGACTAATGATGTCGGTGATAACATGTCACTACCTGTGTGATCATGTGCAGGAGCCTAGTCCATCGACTCGGCATGCCAGTAGTATGGTGTTGTAACCTCAAGGGTAACTCATCGGTCCCATCATCCTGAATACAGAGAGTGAGGCCCTTGATCTGATCCTACAGTACTACCAGGGTCTCCGATATGTCCATATCCTGAAGGACGGCCCTCCCTACAGCCTCTCCTGTTGGGGCGTCATCTGTCACCCGTGGGCATGCCACTAGTCGCACTGATCCAATATTTGCACACATATAAGTTTGATTAGCCTTGGTAACATTAAAAAAAACACAAAAACATTATAAAACGGATAAAAAAAGAGGTGGTCGAATCATTTTACCTATGGCACTCCACTGCTCGCCAGCTGGTAAGACCAAATCAGGGTCCCCTCGGAAATCCATCCCAACGTATGGATACTCTACAAATACCATCTCCTGGTGATGGAACGACTTGAAAAAGGCATCAGAAAAGGAAATCTATGACTGTCTGGCATGTCTGGGCATAAGATCAACCCACCTTTGCATCCGTAATTCCTTCGGTGCTTGCAATCCCAATGAAATGTTCTGAGGTTGCATCAGTGGAATCCTCTCCAAAGCAAAAGCAGTCAATATGGATCCATAGCCAAAATCCTTGGTCCTTCCATTTTTTACTTTGGAGAGTTGTTCTTTTGAGTTAGGAAGTATTGCCTCACACCAGTTGAAAACCTACGATTCCAGGCATTCCAGGGCATGCTACATGTAAGATCTATTCGCCAAATGAAGGGTCACGCTGCCAGCCAATCTATAAAAGGTAAATAAAATGGTCCTCAAGGGCCGATCAATGACATCCTGTATATTGATCTTGCCATCTCTACTAGGTTGAGATCCATCCCTGCAGAACCGACGAGTGTAATCTTTCATGGATTCACCCCCATGAGCGAATCCTGAAAGAGAAAGAGGGGCACCACACCACAACAATCCCGTCAGAATGTAGATGTCCTTGACTATCAATGGAATAGATTTACCTCTAATCTAGAATACCTGGTCAATCGGATCCCAAGCATTGAGAAATTACTGCAACAAACTAATCTGTTGCCTCATGATGGATATGTAGAAGAACTTCAGCAAACCACAATTTCTTAATGCAGTAATTGTGCCCTGGTAATTTAAAGCAATCATGTCCTCTTCTTCATGTTTGCGTACATGCCATGTGACAACCATATTAATCCAACAAAATCTGAAATGTAAACAAAAGATAAGTTAGGATCCAAATTTGATCAAAAACAGGCAAAAATTCGATGAAAAATCACTATGTAAATATGCCCTTCTGCGCCCATCGCACTCTGCCTTTGAGCAAGGTGGGATGCATACTGACTGGCCAGTTGGCAACTTAGTATGAATTGAACCTTTCGATACTGGCTAGGTTCGATGATTGGGGAGCGAGATCTTCAAACCCTAAGGGCCTAGAAATGAGGAAAAACTTACTCATAATCATGAAAAGATGGAATGAAAATGAAGAGCTTAGGGTTAGCTCCTACCCAGTCCTGATGATGCAGAAAATAGTCCACCCGATCTCCTGAAATCATCTGGGGAAATTTGAGTGTGAAGACCACTCCAGAGCTCCAAAATCACAAATTTGAAATGAAATGATGAAAGTGAAAGGTAAAACTACTTTCTATGTTTACTATTCATGTACCTCAAGTAAAATGTTAGTTTTAGTTCACTTTTCATACATATATATGTATTTCTAATCAATTTGATGTTGTGATTGAGCAGGTTAAACGACCAACAAAAGAATTTGATGTGCTAAACAGTGGATTGAACATCTTTGACCACCAATTCAAGCATAATTTTGTCATTTCAAGCTTGTGTAAAAATGAAGTTGACACCGAGCATAGTTCTCCCATGGTTCAAGCTCATTAAAAAATTAACCCACATGGAGTAATTAACCTTTGTGATTGCCATGCTATTAGCGTTTTGAGCCTTGGTTGTGTACCTCCCATCACCTCCATTCTTTTGGCCGATTATATGCTTCCACTTGGTTCTTTACCCTTTTGAGGAACAGTTACGATGAGTGGTCTTGTTAGCCAGCCTCTTCATAGAATTCAACATGTTTCGATAAGTTCCAAGATTACACAAAACTAGTTGCTACCCCAGGCACCACTCGTTCCTCAAAATGAGTCTCCTTTAAACCCTTTTCAGACTCATTAGATATGAAAATATTATCGAGCAATTGGCCTTTCCAGCTCGTTAAAGTGCTTGAAAATGTCATCCCTCCTATATATTTTAAATCTTTTTTAGACCTGAGGGATTATCTCACGAAAACGTTCGAGCGCTTAACCTTTTCGGCTCATTAAAATGATCGGAAAAGTCATCCCTTTTGTATTATTTTATCCTTTTTCAGACTTAAGGGATTATACTATGAAAAAGAACTACTGGAGTTTCCTTTTCATCCCTTTTCAAACTCTCTAAACATGAAAAGGACCGAGTTATCCTTGTCATTAAGCTTGTTAAAATAATAGTGACAAACTTGTCCATTCTAGACAAGAGCGAGTTTCACTGTCACTAGACTCGTTAAAACATAGCGACAGGTTTTCTTGAAGGGAAGATTATATAACAAGCATATGTTATCCTCCTCAAGCTTGACAAAAATAAAGAGGTACTGGTCAGCAATGATTGGGGAAAAATGGAAGAAAACTTGAAAACTTTATGGTAGCAGGTCGCTCTTGAACATGACAGTTCCACTACGTCACCATTATTGAGTTGGGTTGGGTTATTCCATTTACCGGTCATCTCACCATTAGTCTTTCACACCATCCGTCTTTTGGGGTTAACGCTACCAATCCATATCAGTTTTGCCAACATGTTCAAGAGAATTCATTCAGTTGAGAAACCACAAAACCAGTTAATGCCTCATCCACTGCGATACCTTCAACCTTCATTTTTCATGACCGCCATTCCAAAACCTTCTTTTGTCAAATCATTTTTACCTCCAGAGATCATTTGCTTCATTTCATGTCATAGATGTGGGATGCATTAAGGCCCTCCTACGATGAGTGAATTCTTGTCGACATTAGCTCATTGTCCAAGAAGTTTATTTAGGAACACCCCTTTCAGTGCTTTGAAGCTTGCATGCCTCAATGGCAAGTTTCTCACTTCCGACGATAGGTTGACATCAATTCTCTTTGACCGAAAGTTTTTGCATGGTGTTTGAAATTAGATCATATATTCACACCACGTGAATTGTACTATAGTACCTTGAGGGTCACTATCATTATCGGTGATTCCTCTCGCACCTGTTAACAGCTCACATTATTGGCTGGTAATCAGGCGATGTCTTTCCATGTTCGACTTCAGAACATCTCTTCACATGCATTGACTTGTAGATCGAGCGAATATTGAATGAGTTTGAAGACCCTGGATCTAGTTTCATCCATACGGGTTGCGATATATTCAGGGATATAAAGACATCAAATGTACAAAGAAGCTACAAAAACGGTCATCCGAACCAAGGATAATGACTGTACATCTAAATAATCACCAGTCTACAATTGCAGGTGACTATCTGTTCTATGTACATGAACTGAATTTATAAAGTTGAGCATGGGAATGCTCACCTTAGCTAGATCATGAAAATTATATTATGATGATGTATTGTGTTGTATCTTATATAGGTCACCTTCCAATTCGAAACCTCGAATCCTCATGAGAAAGAATTTCACCAAACATCAAGATTTACGACTTCACGCTTTAGGGGGCAACTGTTATAGACATATTTGGGCACTTCAACCCCAATCTTATATTTTGATAAACTAGGGCACTTCAAACCCTAAAAGTATTGTTTCATACCCTAAAAGAACATGGTGAGCTGATTACATCATTCCCCAAAAGTTCCACCTGAGAGACCATCCAAAAATGGCCCAAACTGAACCATACTGACTGCTACACTGGCTAGATGTGATGCATACTGAGTGTTACACTGCTCAGGAGTGATGCATACTGATTAGGCCTTCTGTAGGGTGCGATGGGTGAGGATGGATAAATGTCCGAGACAGTTTGCTAAGTGGATACTCATGGAATCTTCTAGAAACTTCTCTTATGACACTTGCTTGTCTGAATTCGCCCAGGGATTAGTAAGAGATCCAAGAAACCTCCAAGTGGAACCAATTGTAACAAGCGGAATCAATTGTAACAAATGGAATGACACTAATCAAAACCCCAGTGATGGCTCACACCCTTGCACACATCTATAAATGGATCCCTCATCTAAGAGATATAGAGGCTGGAATTTTGTGAATTGCAAGGAAGTGTTGATAGTTTTTTATTTGAGAGAAGAGCATTATATTTTTGATATGATCTTGCTATTTCATGAGGTGAATAGGGATTGATGTTGGGGGGATGATGCTGGTTCAGACAACTGGGTTGTAATTCTCCCTTCTATTTAGGAAAGTTCTTCAAGTTTTCTTCCATATAATTGTGCACTTGTGAATGTTATTATTTGTGAATGCCATTTTATGTTCATTATACATCTAATTCTGTAATGCTTATGATACAATTGATCAAGATGCTTTGATGGTTCTTTGCTACTATGTTTCTATAGGTACTCTTCAAGCAGGATAAGTACGGAGAGAAGTTGCAAGCTCTATCAAGGGGGAAAAGATCAAGCAAAGGATTAAGTGAAAGTTCCAGGTTGGTCCTCTCATATTTCTCTTATCTATTATGCATAGAAGAAATTGATGAATTACTTTGAACTATTGTTTGTAGGGTAGCTGCCAAACCTAGAGGGCTAGTTGATCGAAAAGACACTAGTTTTCCCTGAAAACACCACCAAAAATCATTTTTCCAAATAAAAAAGCCAAAAAGCCCCAAATAATTTGTTTTCACTCGAATTTCAATGATAAACCTCTGTATACATGCATGCCACCTGCAAACATCAAAGCCATCAACCCACATCCAATTGCACTCCAAAGACGCCGTAAACCACCCAGACAACCTTGCAGCCTATACAGAACACCTTCAACCATTTGCAGTCACCAACCACCCTGCTCAGAACCATTTCACCCTAGTTCCAGTTATTTAAGCCACAATTCATCAAAAATCCTATCAATTTCAAGTAAACCAGTGATTGAGTATTCTTAGTTAAGTCTAAAATTAATTAAGGAAACTCAAGTATACTCCATGCTGAACCACCGTTGCCCTAAAACAAAAACACTGCAAATTACCTCCCCCATTCTCAAATGCATAAGAAGTGAGAATGGCTTCCCCAATTTCCATGGATGTGAGACCCATCTCTACACCCCACTTAGACCTGGACCACCTCCCCCTGGCTGATAGGGATTTCCAGATAAAGGACACCTCTGTCTAAGAATCCCTGCTCAAAGTATACTTTCAAGGTAGGGATAGATACTTGAATGGAACTGATGAAATTGGTCTATTGGATTCCAATTTACCTAAGTACCAATTCCCCAGAGTCCACATTTTCCCATAAATTTTACATTACTGCCATGCCAACTATGTCCCCAGTCAAAGAGCAGTCATGTCCCCTAACTAGGCTATATTTTTCACTATCACTATTGAATCTATAAATGAGATGCTAAAACTCCAGCCTAGCCAAAAATTGACTCCCCTCTCAATTGGAGACCTATTGGACCTATATCTCAAACTCAACCCTGCAAGATCGGCCCAATTAATCCAAAACTTCATCATAGAAGGAAAACACATCCCAAAGTATCCTCCTCCATATGTAGTTACCATTTTCTCCTCATGGGGGAGAAATATTGTTGATATGATATCTAGTGTCCTAGGTTATACCACCAGTGAATACACTGATGATATTGTTTTAGCCTTCATGTGCATATACACTCCAGGGCAGCCTCTTGTTGTCATATATGACTATGCTCAGTTCATAGTAGACAAGATGCATGAACAGTTCTTCAGAATGAGTAATGAGAGAGTGTTCAAATACTCATCCATATTGTATCACCTTTTCGTATATTACCCGCCAGACATATTCCCACTTACGTTGCAAAATTTGGACACCAACGGCCAACAAATATCAGTCATCTTCTGGACCCCATGGGTTCATCATTATTCCTCCCCCATTCATACAATGAATTCATAGATTCCTTTGTCCACCCTGTGATGACCATGCTTAGTGGAACCGCTCCACCAAGAATTAGTCCTGAGATTAGGAGAGTCCTTCATCTAAACATCAATCACCAGGTGGGAGATTTGTACTTGTACCAAAACCACACTGAAATCAGAATTTATGGGTGCTAGCTTGCCCCATACAAACTACCTAAATACCTCCCAATGAGGTTATTTGCCCTGGAGTACTACAGGAAGATAATAAATTCAGATGAGGTAAACTTTTTTAAAGCCAAAAAGAAAGCCCAGCTCAAGATCAAAGGCCAATTGGGTCCTTTTATTTGTAATAGCAAAGAAGCTGGAAAGGAGGCAAACATGATCCTTCAGAGATTAAAATTAAAACAGAGCTTCATATGGAGATATGATCCTATGGATTTCATCTAAAAAAGAAGGCAGAAAAACAAGATGGCTCCCTATATCCATCACTGCATCACTGAGATAGAAAAGTATGCCAACCAATTGCAATGGGTGGAAAACACTTTAGAGGACAGGGATATACTAAAGTTGCTATGGAAAACACATTATTAGATCTGGAAAATGAACTTGATGAAAATTCATTTCTACAGGTACCACCTTAGGAAGCAACAATGAGCACTCCCCCTATCTTGCAGATTCCTCTGAATGTGGAGAAAAATCCAAAAAGGGGTAGGGAGGAGGGATCAAGTTCAAGGACAAAGGCCTTCAATGTTCAATATGAAATAGGCCAAAGAAAAATTCCTAGACTCAATCATGTGTTAGAATAGGGAGACACCAATGGCTCAGTTGAAATAATTGATTATGAGCCAAAAAGGAGTAAGGGTACTGTTCCTTCAGAGAAAACACATCCCCCATCATCCTCAGGAACCCAGATGATATAGAGACAGATGAGTGTAGAGGCCTCATCTTTCAGCAGGCCAGCAAAGCAGGATAAGAGTATCAAAGACAAATTCAAAGAGATAAAAATGAGGAATGAAAGGTTGAAATTTGAGACATATGCTCAGCTTTTCAAACTTTCTACTCCAAGTCAGAATAGATTGATGTCAGCCTTTGACATGAGAGAGGGGAAGATGCAGGTGTCCTTCATTCAACCAACTATGCAGCAACCAAGGACATCCACTGACTATAAGAAAGTTGATTTTGAGATGTTGGCCATGGATATTCACCCTGTGGACCAAATAGATTTTGACAAGCAAGCTAGAGAAATGATCTACTCCACCCTCACAGGGAAGTCCATAGCTATTCATCAATTGCAAAGTTCCTTAAACAACATCTCAACTCAATATCATCTTGAACAAGCTTCATCACAAGCCAAGGACAATAGAATCATGTGTTTGGAAGACTTGATTATAGAGATGGGACATGATCCCAAAGATATCAAAGCATCAGAGGAGTTAATAAAAAAGAAAAACAAGGACATTGCATCACTAAAGAAGCAACTAAATATACTCTCCTTGCATCATCCACAAACACAGGAGTTGTTACAATC
Organism: Pinus taeda; assembly: GCA_000404065.3. Lineage (NCBI taxonomy): Eukaryota > Viridiplantae > Streptophyta > Pinopsida > Pinales > Pinaceae > Pinus > Pinus taeda. The sequence continues at coordinate 153,771 of APFE030977797.1, read as the reverse complement.
TCAATCTCAGCATGAGGACTTAATGGATTTAGTCCTCAAGCTGAATGATCAGTTGAGGAGCACGAAAAAGGAATTGGATGCCTTAATCCAATTGAGTCAAGGTGAAGTAGGGACCTCACTAGAAAATATAATCCCCACTTTGACTACTACAATACCATCTACATTGATAGCTACATTGGCTCCAAAAACTCCTTTAGGCATTTCCTTTCCCATCACCACTACAACATCTACATCAGCAGCTTCTACAACAACAACAGGTACAACAACAGATGATGCAACCAAGCTGGTTCATGCCATGGAAGAAAATTATATTAAGAAAACGAGATAAAAAAGCTAAAGGAACAAGTGGCAAGCTTAGAAACAGACTGTAAGCTTGCCAATATTATGCAGAAAGAGGAGGAAAAAAAAGCTATTAGGATAAAGGAAAAGCTAAAGTCAATGGAAAGGGACTTGACACTAAAGGAGCCTCTTGGAGAAGCCAAGGAAAAATTGTGGGCCAATATCATTGACTCTGTCAATGATATTTGGCCATCCATACAGGTCATATTCAAGCAGATTGATCTCATAGCATCAATAATAGAGGTTATTGAGAAAGTGAAGATAGAATTAGGCAACAGGCCTAGAGAAGCTACCAGGCTCATCTAGTTCTGAAATTCAAAGAACAGGTACCAATTACAGGAACTGGAAGTTGAAGACAGGGCTGCTACTATTCTGGAGGTAAAGAAAGTCCTCACCAAGAGGGACCTTCTACAAAGGTTAAAGGAAAAGAGAAAGGAAATGCAAGTAGACACTGCTAGGTTCATGCCTAAGTTTGATGAGCTAAAAGAAAAGGGATTACCTAATCCCTTAGTCATTCATGATAAACTTATGGAACAAGGAGATTACAATTAGAAACTCAGGGATGTGACAAGACAACAAGTGGCTACTTCACAGGTTTCAGGAATGCCAACAAGAAAGGTATTGTACAGTGCCTTTGAAATTCTATTTTAAGTCTAGCATGAGGTAGAACATCCATTTGTCAATAAGCTTTCATTTTCCAAATACACTGAGGCAGATGAAACTTACCGGAGAATGCTAAGTATCTAGTTACGAACATATCAAGAATGGGAAAAGTTGATTGACTTACTATAGAAGAACACACTTAGAGGTCAAACACATAGTCAACAAGGTAAAAGAGCATCATAGTCAAGTGGTTATAGGGTCAAAGAGTATCTGTGTCAAAGGGTATCAATATAAAAGAGAGCAGCATTCGGCGAGCATAGAGCATAACAACCATAAAATTCCAGCTATACCACAATAAATGGGACAACAAGAAAACAGTTCAATCGCTGCCACTATCTTCCTACGAGAAGATATGTTGAATTTCCTAGATTAATTCCCAAGTTAGTTTGGGATATTTGGTAAAAACATTTTGTATAAATACTTCACAAATAAAAATATGTAGGGTGGATTCTTATACATTCAATAGAATTTTGTTCAAAGATTGTAAAAGCTTTTGTATCATTGACTGGGCTAGCATGCTAGATTGATGAATGAAGATTAGATATTTCAAGGGATTCATGTGTAAAGCGGAGTACAAATGAGTAATTTTCTTGTGTTGTTTTACCTGTCTTAAAGTTGTTTCAAAATCTTAAATGTTTCATAAGTCTGAATGTTTAACTTGAATATTATTTTAGAATTTGCTTAACTGCACTCTGTCTCACTGTTATACATTCTTAACGTTTTTTCTTAAACTATCTTAGCTAGGAAATTCTTAACTGCTCCTTAGTTGATGTAGTTTCTCCTCTAGTTTATAGTAAAGGTTTCTTAATTTCCCTTTACTCATGATTCACTATTGTTCCCCCATCTTAGCCTTGATATGAGGATTCTTGATTGCCCTCTCACCTCCGTTAAAACTCATCTCACCATTTAGTCCAAGGATTTGTACTTCACTCTTCTATCTAGCACCTTGAACATTCCCTTTAGTGATTTAACTCCAGTTTTTATGCCCCTTCTTTGACTCCATTTCCCAATGGATTAAAGCCATCAACCTATCAACATGTTTTAAGGATTCCACCACCAGATATTCATACAAATCAAAAAACCCCCTGAACTCTAGAACTAGCCTAATACCTAAGCAAACATTGCTAAATTATATAGAGAGAACCCTCTCCGAGTCATAGGTTGGCTATAACCTATGCTTAAAAGTTGGTTTGTGGTCACCTCGAAGACTTCCCTTCTTCCAAAACTTCTAAGGAAAAGCTTTCAGTGATAACATAGTGGTGACCATACTGGGGAGCACAAACCTTAGTCTCCTAAAACTTGAAGGAAATCTTAATCATCATCTTGAGCCCCTTAAAGTCAGTTTTTACAGAAGTTTTAAAATTTACACTAAAAAACATTTAAAAAGTTATAATTCTGGCTACTAGGAAAACTCATTATACCATGGCCAACCCAAATCCAAACCTTGTAGTTATTATGGATGATGCAGACAGAATTATAAGAAAATCCAAAAAATAAAAGAGTTCAGCTGATAAAACACTATTAGTTAAATCTAATTCTTGTCCTGATGAGTGGTTGTTTTTAGAAGATTTACCTTTTCATGTGAAATTTGATCTCTCATTTTTTAGAACAAAATCTAAAAATGTGCTTAATGAAACTATTCTAGATCCTAATTTTATTGTACACCTTGAAGTTCAAAGAGCTAATATATCAATCAACAAATATATTCTTAATACTCCAATATCATCCATTAATATTTCTCTAACTACTGAACTTTCTGCTCAATCATCCATTGCTATTAATACCCCTTCCATCACTACCACACAATCCATTATTTCTACTACAGTTCATTCCACTAACCCATTCATTACACAGCTCCCTATACAACCTAGAATCATGTTTTGACCTATAGACACTCCCACTTCACCCATTAGCCCTTCGAGTTCACTTATAGATACTTCAATTTCCCCTATACACACAACTGTCCCTTTTATCCCAATTTCTGTTATAGAAGCCCCGTCCTCCATTGTTAATGTTTTAGTTTCATTTGTAGATATTCCAACTTCAGCTGTTAATATTCCAAATTCCACTGTTAATACTCCAGTTTCAATTGGAAATATTTCATTTTCAACTGTAAGCACTACTAGCTCATCCATCTCCACCTCAACCCAAACTAATCTTCCCTAATCTCCAAGCCAAGCCAAGGCTTTAGCCATGGCCAATAGATATGCCCCTTTGGTGTTGCCTAGTTAGTTACATGACATACCTCAGGACTATCATAGCAAAATTCAATTATTTGATGCTACAGGCCTATACATTGCTTAGAAACATGTTAACAGAATGAACGATTATTTTGAGTTACATGAGATAGGTGATGAAGATGTAAGAATGAAGCTTTTTGTCCAAACATTAGCTAGGGAAGTTAGAACCTGGTTGAGAAACTTAGTTGCTGGTAGTATTGCAGATATGACAAACTTTCATAGGATGTTCATCGAGAGATGGGAGAGGAAGAAAAACCCATTGCAGATATTTTATGAGTATGAGAACATTAGGAGAGGTCCTAAAGAATCAGTTCAAGACTACTGCACCAGGCTTAATAGCACTTACAATGCCATTCCTGGCAACCTTAAGCCTCCTACTGATCTTGCAATGATGAAGTTCCCTGATGGTTTTGATCTAGATATGGCCTACCAACTTAGGGAATGAGAGCCTAAAACCCTAGAGCAAAGCCAAACCAATGCAGTAAAAGTAGAGGTTAATATTTTAGCCAAACAATCCTGAGCAAAGATAGAAAGGAGAGTACGATTTGATGATGAATCTTCAGCATATGATGGTAAAGTAGATCTTTTGGACAAAACTATAGAAAGAATCATGGATAGACTTAACAACCTACATAGAAAAACATGGGATAATAAAAAAGTACCCCCAGTTAGGAATGCTAATTTCATAAAAAACCAAAATCAAAACCAAAACATAGGAAAGAATGGACCTGATCAAAACATTAGACCCCCTTTTCAAGAAATCTATGCGGAATCATATGATCCTGATGATCCAGAAAAAGATACCCAAATCAATCTAATGGGATTAGATGATCAAAACCCTATATTCCTCTCCTGGGATGAGGAAGAATTGCATATGTTACAAAAGCTTCAAACCCAATTTGGAGAGTCATTTAACTATAAACAGGGATATGACTTTGCCATATTTGAAGTTCACAAACAATATAATTTGAGAAGTAAAAAGAATGATGGTCCTCCTGACCAAACTAAGAAATCAAGGGCAAATAAACCTAAAATAAAAAATAAAGTTTGTGTTTTGGAAGTACTTCAAATCCTCCCTAGACCAAACCAAAATCCGCCTAGTCCCATCATCAAAGAAATAACTACCAACGAACCCTTTGTTGAGAAACTATCCACATCAATTCCGCTTAAAGAACCAGAGAGAAACACCTATAATGCAAGATATGTAAGTCCCCATAAGGAAATCCCAACTAAACAAAAGGAAGATAATTCCACTCAAAACCCTATTTCAAAGGTCTACAACCCTTCCTCATGATTCAATTTTGGAGCAGAGATATCCAAGCTTCAAATTTCAATCCCTTTGACTGAACTAGTTAAAAATGAAACATACAAATCACAGGTAAATCATACCCTGAACATTATTGAAAGCGAAGACTCAGTTAACTTGTTTGATGATAAACTAGAATTAATAATAGCACCGGATGTTAATGGCAAACCGCAAGGAGGAATTCCGCTTTTTTACATTAGCCTTAATATTCATGACAAAATACTACACAATTCCATGTTAGAATCTGGGGCTTCTCACAACCTAATGTCAAAATCAATAATGGAAAAATTGAAACTATACATTACTAGACCTTACAAAGAATTTTTCTCCTTTGATTCAAGTCAAGTAGAATGTCTAGGGTTAATCAAAGATTTGTGTATTACTTTAGTCCAATATCCTGCTAAGAGCATTCTCATGGACATTTTAGTGTTTGATATCCCACCAAAATATGGCATGTTGTTATCTAGATCTTGGGGAGCCAAGCTTCAAGGATCCCTCCAATTGGATATTTCATATGCCACAATTTATGTGTTTGGACAACCCAAGAGACTGTACAGAGAAACTTTCATGAAATACATGGTAAGAAATGAAGATTGACCTTAAAAATATCCCATATACTCCATGCATTCAGATGTAGACTCGTTTATTATGTTCAACACTGTCCAAACACCAAACAAAACTCCTAACAGTGTTGTTACAGAACCAAAAGAAATTGCAGTTTCTACTGCTAATGAATCTAAAGAAACTTCAGAATTATGCAATAAAGAAAGTAATCAGGTTGCTAGAAATAAAAAAAAATGGGACACTGATGATGAGAACTATGTACATGAAATCTTGTGGCATTTAGAATTTTATGGCTCTATAAATAAGTTAGGAGCGGGAGTAGGAGTACGGATTTATAATTTAGAAAACAATCACTCAGAGAGCCATGCCTATAGGTCAAATCTTAGATGTACCAATAATATGGTAGAGTATGAGGCTCTGGTTCTAGGTCTCAAGGTAGTTAGGAATTTAGGTGCTCAAATAGTTTCAATCATAGGAGACTTAGAGCTAGTTGTAAATCAGATTAATGTTGTATATATAACTAAAGACAGTAGATTAGGTTATTATAGAGGAACCATTGTAGAAATACTCAATGCTTTTCTAGAAACACAGCTTGGTCCTAGGAAGCACAATATGTAAGCCCATAGTTTAACAATTTTTTCCAGTACCTACAAGTTACCCTTTGAACCTAACCATTAGTACACTACTGAGGTTAGCCATAGACCTTCAATCCCAGATAATGTGCAGAACTGGCAAGTATTCTCAAATGATAGATAGATAAACAAATTCTTAACTTTAGAAGAAGAATTTGCACATAGTAACATAGACATTGATACATCCATAGATCTTAACTCTAGGGATGAAGTAATAATAAATGAGCTAGAAGGTAATGAAGTAGATAGTTTTAATCCCACTAAATTCACAAGGTTAGATATAGACAACCTAGAATAGATTGAGATTGATGAAACAATTAATGACGAAAATGAAGTGATTAACCTCAAGGATAATTTCTCACCAAAAGGTTTAACCCATCTGGAAGACTTATTAGATTCAAATGATGTTCCTAGGAAGCCTAAAATGGAACCATTAAAATATGATATTGAAGAGTCTAACATGTGCACTGAAGATAATCCCAAGCTAATCAAATTGTGAAAGTCACTCCCTTCAATAGAAAAGGTGAAATACATTAAGTTATTGAAAGAATTTCAGGATGTCTTTGCTTGGAGCTATGAGGACCTTAAATCCTATGACACTGGCATCATCTAACACATAATTCCTCTCAAAGGGAATCAAAAGCCTTTAAAACAAAAGCTTAGGAAAATTAATCCTGTCTTATTACCTTCAATAGAAAAATAAATTAGGAGAATGTATGATGCCAAGATAATTGCACCAATAAGGTTTTCTAAATGGGTCTCAAACTTGGTCCCAACCAGGAAGAAAACTGTTGAGATTTGACTCTGTGTAGATCTCAAAATCCTGAATAAAAAATCACTTAAAGACAATTACCATCTTTCCAAAATAGACCACATTTTACAAAGGGTAGTTGGGTTGCAGAATCTCATTACTGGATGAGTTTTCTAGTTACAATCAAATTTTGGTTCACCCTGACGACCAACCCAAGACTACTTTCACCATTCCTTGGGGCACCTTTATGTATGTCAAAATGCCTTTCGGGCTAATGAATGCAGTAGCCACTTTCCAGAGGGCTATGGATATAGAATTTTCCAAAGAAATCCATGATTTCCTTGTGATATATCTTGATGATATTATTGTTTTCTCAAAGTTAGACAATCAACATCTGGATCATCTAAGGAAGGTCTTTATAAAATGCAGAAAGTATGGCATCTCCTTGAACCCCAAGAAATCTTTATTTGTACTGGAAGAAGGGAAATTGTTAGGACATATCATTTCTAAAGATGGCATAAGAATAGATCCTGCAAGAATTGAAGCCATCTTGCTAATACATCACCCTAGGAATATTAAAGAACTACAAGTCTTTTTAGGAAAGATCAACATCCTTATAAGATTTATTTCTAGCCTAGCAGAGTTAATTATAGAACTAAATAACATGTTGAAAAATATTCGACCCTAAGTTGGACCGTCAAAGCTAAGAAATCGTTTGAAGACATCAAGGTAGCCTTGACAAAAACCTCGATATTAGTTAGTCCGAAATTTGATAGGGACTTCATTTTGTTTTCCTTTGCTTCTGAGCATACAATAGCTGCAATTTTACTGCAGAAAAATGACCAAGGATATGAACAGCCCATTGCTTTCTTTAGCAAAGCCTTAATAGATTCTCCCTTAAAATACAACATAATGGAGAAACAAGCATTGGCTTTAGTCAAAGCTATCAAAGATTTTAGCGTATATATTTTGTATTCTCATAGAGTAGCCTATGTTCAAAATTTTATAGTCAAAGACACCCTGACTCAGGAAGGTCGTGATGAGAAAAGGGGAAAATGGATTGCTACTATAGTAGAGTATGTTATCAAGATCAAACCTAGAAAGTTAATCAAAGGCCAAGGATTAGCTAAACTTATGGCTGAGTCGAAATGTCAGGCCTTAGACGTAAACTTTATTGCTGCACTAGATGAAGGAAAGGAGATGGTGACTCCACCGATCAATCATGCCTTTGTTGAGTCACCATGGTACGATGATATCATCTACATTTTATAAAACTTACAAGCTCCTCCTAGATTATCTAGAACCAAAGGTAGGTTCTTAAAAATGAAATCTTTGAAATTTTGTATACTTGATAATGCTTTGTTTTGGAAAGATCATGAAGGAATTCTCCTTAACTGTTTGATAAAAGATGAGGCTGACAAAATTCTACAAGACTTCATGCAAGTGACTATGGTGGACACCTCTATTGGAGAACCACTGCAAATAAAATCTTAAGGGTAGGTTTCTACTGACCAACTTTATTCTCTAATGTTAAGAAATTTGTAACCTCTTGTCACAAGTGTCATACTTTTGAAGGAAAAAGAAAACTTCTACCATTACCGCTTAAACCAATCACTGTCAAAGTACCTTTTCAACAATGGGGTTTAGACTTCATTGGTGAAATTCATCCGCCCTCCTCTAACCAACATAAGTGGATCCTCACAGCCACAGACTATTTCAAAAAATGGATAGAGGCCATACCTTCAAGGCAAGCCATAGACACTGTTATTATTAACTTCCTTGAAGCCAACATTCTGTCTAGATTTAGATGCCCAACCAAGCTCATTACTAATAATGCAGCATCTTTTAAATCCAAAAGAATGATATAATTTTGAAATAAGTATCTCATTACCCTAGGTCATTCTACAGCCTACTACCCTCAAGGAAATGGACTGGTAGAGTCTTCAAGTAAATGCCTGGTGAACATTATTAAGAAGTTATGGGAAGATAATAAGAAAACATGGAACAAGAAGTTAGTCAAAGCCTTATGGGATGACAGACTGACCACTAAGAAGTCAACTGGTACATCCACCTATCAGCCAGTGTCCGGCATGGAGGTTGTTTTTCCATCCCCTTTAGGGGTACCAGTGATGAAGATTCTCCAAGAACTGTAATCTAAACCAAATGATATCCAGAGGAGAATAAACCAGACTATTCATCTCTAGCAAACCAAAGAAGAGGTCTACATCAGATATCAACTTGTGTAGGAAAAGATCAAAAATATATTTGATAGAAGGAAAACGGTAGATGATTTCTACTTAGGTGATAAAGTAATCAAGTAGGACTCGAGAAGGGAAGATAAGGGTAAGCATGGGAAATTTGATTTCCCATGGAAGGGCCCCTATATCATCTATGCTTATAGAGGGAACAATGCTTTCTTCCTTAAAGGACTAGATGGTACTAAAGAAGGTGTTGGACCAGGGAATGGTCGAATGCTCAAACATTACATAGTACCTAGTTACTGATTGTTATTTCCCATGTGTGTATATTTTATTTTGGAAAAGTCTAGTTTGGATTGGATGGTAAACCTTTAGAGTTGATGCCTGGAGAGAAGGCCCTATGATTTTAAGGATTTATTATCATAAGTACATGTAATGCAGTTTTAAAGGTGACAAATCACAGGGTAACTAAAGTCAAAATTCGAAGGCTACTGGTCTCAAAGTTATTGACATTTCACAAGGAAATTCCATCCCCATGTGGAGCCACTATTAGGTTCCTATACCAATAGGAGTCACAATTTTGAATGGCTAAGGTTATGCCTTGTAATATGTACATACCTTTGCTTCCTGCAAATTCTTTCCATATTGAAAAATAAAAATTGAAAAGAGGGTATATCCTAAAAGAAAATTAAAGGACAAAAAGAATAAAGAAAAAGGTCCAAAAAAGTGAAAAATACGAATCCCAAAAAACAAAAAGAGACCATGAAAGTGTGAAAATCTAAATGCCACTACTATTTACTTTATCCAAAATAATGATTCTGTGCAGCTTCTAATTCATGCCACAATCCAGGGTAATCAAACTATTTAATCTTGATTATAACATGCTTTAAATTTTGTGTTGATAGTTAGAGAATAAAATCTGAACAAACTATTTAATCTTGGCAGATCATAAGATTAAGTAGAGTAGAATGAAAGGAGCTCATCAATTTAAATTGAGCCCTTGGTTGATATAGTGATAGAATTATATAGTTCCCTTTGTGAAAAGAAAAGAAAATGTTTTAATAAAGGTTTGCTACTCTAAATGCACCATAATAAAATGAAGAAAAAATGGTAGGGCAAGTAGATCGGTAAGTAGAAGAAAGGTTGCAGAAATATGATGATAGGGAAAAAAGCATATTTATCATCTCTCATCATAGGATTCAAATATAAATGGTCAATGAAGCATGAAAATGGATTTCAAAGTCAATTAATTAACTTCCCCCATTCATTTCACCTTTTACTTAACTAACTTCCCATAAATAAAATTCAAAGTACTTAAAACCTTTAAGTCAAAGAGGCTCAAAGAATTTCTCTGACTTTTGGAGGGACTAGACCCTCAGCCCAATGATTTATGGACAAGTACTAAATTCCCCTCATAGAAATTCATCCCCCCCTTCAGTTCATTCATTTTCGTAAATAATGTTCCTTTTCTAAGGATAAAACACTTTTTTCCTAGGAAAAGCATTTTGCGCCCCATATAAAGCATTTTCATATAAAAAAACCCACCAAAACACTTTACCCAAATTATTAATCTTAATATGTGAAAAACATCAAATTCAAAAAAAGAGCATTTACTTAGTGAATTTTCCCTTTTCCGCTCATTTTTTCATATTAATTACTAATTTTATTATATTAAATCCTAATGAAAAACCCATTTCCCCTTATATATATAGCTCCTATGTGTTAATTAACGCTATACCTTAGTTTAAATATAAACTATTATTCTCACCTAAAACCCCGACCAAAATCTCTAATTGGTCGATCTGTGATCAAAATTAATAATCTTGCCTTAATCCACCAATAACACTGCCTTAATCCGCCATTAATCCTGATACCACCATATTTAAAGTGCTCGTCGGGCCCCCATTAACCTCCATGCGCAATCGCGCCCTGACCACCATCTAATCTGAAGGCCCAGATCCAATGCCCAGAAACCATTGCGGGTGGGATCCTCCTCCAAATGATACACAGCTGAAAAGGTTGTTTTCCATGAGACCACCCTGGCGATGTGTCAGTCGCTGAGTGGAATTGGGTGGCCCCTCCTAAAAAGCACCTGATACCCATAAGCAGTGAAAAATTAACCGCTTACCATCTCCCCACTACACGACAAATTAGTCGGTATTCACCCGTACCCACCAAAAATAATTTTTCCATATGAAGAAGTCAAAAAGCCCCAAATCATTTGTTTTCGCTAGAATTTCAACAGTAAACCTCTGTACGCGTGCACGCCACCTACGAACGTCGACATCGTCAACCCACATTCAATTGCACTCCAAAGACACCACAAACCACCCAAACAACCTTGCAGCCTATACATAACCCCTTCATCCATTTGCAGTCACCAGCCACCCTGCGCGGAACCATTTTACCCCAATTCTAGGTATTTAAGCAACAATTCATCAAAAATCTTGTCAATTTCAAATAAACCAATGATTGAGTATTCTTAGTTAAGTTTAAAATTAATTAAGGAAACTCAAGGCTACTCCATTGCTAAACCACTGTTGCCCTAAAGCAAAAACACTGCAAATTACCTCCCCCATTCTCAAATCCAAAAGAGCTAAAAATGGCTACCCCAATTTCCATGGATGTGAGACACATCTCTACACCCCACTTAGACCTGGACCACCTCCCCCTGGTTGATAGGGATTTCTAGATAAAGGACACCTCTGTCCAAGAATCCCCACTCAAATTAGGGACAGATACTTGAACCGCGTTGATAATTGCTCTGTGGGAGTCCAATTTACCTAAGTACTAGTTGCCCAGAGTCCACATTTTCCCAAAAATTGTACATTATTGCCATGCCATCTATATCCCCAATCAAAGAGCAGTCATGTCCCCTAACCAGGCTATACTTTTCATTATCACTCTTGAATTTATAAATGAGATGCTACAACTCCAACTTGGCCAAAACTTGACTCCCCTCTCAATTGGATACCTGTTGCACCTATATCCCAAACTCAATTGTGCAAGACTGGCCCAATTAATCCAAACCTTCATCATAGAAGAAAAACACATCCCAAAGGATCCTCCTCCATATGTAGCTACCATTTTCTCCTCATGGGGGAGAAATATTGTGGATATGATATCTAGTGTCCTAGGTTATACCACCAGTGAATACATTGATGATATTATTTTAGTCTTCATGTCCATATACACTCCAGGGCAACCTCCTGCTATCATATATGACTATGCTTAGTTCATAGCTGACAGCATGCATGAACAGTTCCTCAGAATGAGTAATGAGAGAGTCTTCAAATACTCCTTTGTCTTGTATCATCTTTTCCTATATTACCAGTCAGACAGATTCGCACTTACCTTACAAAAGTTGGACACCAAGGGCCAACCAAGATTAGTCATCTTCTAGACCCCATTGATTCATCATTATTCCTCCCCCTATTCATACAATGAATTCATAGATTCCTTTCTCCACCCTATGATGACCATGCTCAGTGGAACCCCTCCATTAAGAATGAGTCCTCAGATTAGGACAGTCCTTCATCTAAACATCAATCATGAGGTGGGAGATTGGTACTTGTACGAAAACCACACTAAAATCAAAATTTATGGGTGCTAGCTTGCTCCATACAAACTACCTAAATACCTTCCAATGAGGTTATTTTCCCTGGAGTACTACAGTCAGATAATAAATTCAGATGAGGTAAACTTTGTTAAATCCAAAAAGAAAGCCCAGCTCAAGATCAAAGACCAATTGGGTCCTTGTATTTGTAATAGCAGAGAAGTTGGAAAGGAGGCAGACCTGGTCCTTCAGAGATTAAAATTAAAATAGAGCTTCATATGGAGATATGATCCCTTGGATTTCATCTGCAAAATAAGGCAGAAAAACAAGATGACTCCCTATATCCATCACTGCATCCCTGAGATAGAAAAGTATGCCAACCAATTGCAATGGGTGGAAAACACTTTAGAGGATAGGGATAATACTAAAGTTTCTTTGGAAAACACATTATTAGATCTGCAAAATCAACTTGATGAAAATTCATTTCTGCATGAACCACCTCAGGAAGGGACAATGATCATGTTATTCTCTTAACCTGCAAATGATACCCAAATACAGAATATGCGAAGAAAAGAGACCCAAAACACAGAATATGTGAAGAAAAGATACCTAGAGCAAAGAATAACAATGATTTTATTATTCAGAGAGTAATGTTCACTTGCCTCTTCGAGGGGGCAACCCCCAATAGAGCAGAGCTCGATTACAAAATAAGACACGATGCTCCTCGCAGGGAGTTTCTATCCTTTATATAGGACTCCTACGTGCAATACCATGGGCCAATAACGTGTATTACTAATACCATCTATCTAATACTACGGCCCATTTGCAACTAACTGTGGTTCCGTTATTAATTGCGAATTAACCACTTACAATTATTAATATCGGCTTTATTGACTCTTGACTTTGACGTGGTCCCATTACATAGATAAGGGGGTTAGGGTCGGACCCTAACATGCCCACCCCCTTAAGACTAGCCTTGTCCTCAAGGCTGAAGCTGCAGAAACTGCTGCAGAATAGTGGTTGGCTCCCAAGTTGCATCTTCTGGGGAGGTGTCTTTCCATTTGACGAGGACTTCCTTAATCATGTGGCCGTACAGTTGCTTGACTCGTGTGTCAAGGACCTGTTCCGGTTGAAGCCAGATGGATCCTTCTTCGTCCAATTCTGGGAGACTAGCCTGAATTCTGCAATTGTTCCGAATCACTTTCTTGAGGCATGAGACATGAAAAATTGGATGGATTTTTGCAGTAGGTGGCAAAGCCAACTTGTAGGCCACTTCTCAAATGCGTTGAAGTACTTGATATGGTCCGTAGAATTTGAGAGAGAGTTTCTGACATCCCTTGTCTTTGAGTGATGTTTGCTTATATGGTTGGAGCCGTAAAAAGACCTAATCCCCTTCTTGAAAGTGGCGCTCTGAGCGATGCTGGTCTACCTGTTGCTTCATGATGTTCTGAGCTTGTTGAATATTCTCTCGAAGATGGGCGAGCATAGTTGTGTGGTGTTGTAGGAGTTGATCCACTGCTTGGACTTTTGAGCATCCCTTGAGATATGAAGTAGGGGAAGGCGGGAGTTGACCGTATACTGCTTCATAGGGAGTCATTTTGGTGGTGGCATGATAGTTGGTGTTATACCACCATTCTGCCAGAGGTAGCCACTGTACCCAAAGGTGTTGTTTTTCTGAAGTGAAACACCTAAGGTAGGTTTCTAGACATTTGTTGACGGCTTCGGTTTGACCATCTGTTTGCGGATGATAGGAAGTGCTGAATTTTAGTTGAGTGCCTTGTATTCTAAAGAGTTCCTGCCAAAAATTGTTGGTGAATATCGGGTCGCGGTCGGACACAATAGAAGTGGGCATGCCATGCAATTTGAAGATCTGATCCATGAAAGATAGAGCAACCAAAGTTGGTGTAAACGGGTGGGGAAGAGCGCAGAAATGAGCATACTTCGACAATCAGTCCACAACCACCATGATGACTAACTTGTTCCCTGACTTTGGAAGACTTGTAATGAAATCCATAGAAACCTCCGTCCAAATTGATGCTGGAATGGACAATGGTTGTAATGTGCCTGGTGTGTTGACGGTTTCCCCTTTGTGGCGTTGACAGACATCACATTCGGTTACGAAGGTAAGGATGTCCTTTTTCATGTCTGTCCAAAAAAATGATCTTCTGTTGCGAGCATACATCTTATGAAAGCCCGAATGTCCTGCAACGGGAGATGAGTGCAATTCTGCCAAAATGCGACTTTTGAAGGTGAATGTTGGTGATATTATGACTCTGTCCTTGTATCGAAGAATATCATCCTACCACGAATAGCCCTTGGTGGAATTTGGATCTGTCTGCAATTAAGAAATGAGTTGGGAGAGCCCGGGGTGTGAAAACCATTCCCTGCGAGCTTCTTCAATCCATTCTGGAATGGGGAGGGAAATAGCTAGCAGGGTACTTTCCTCCTCAAATTGGCGAGATAATGCATCTGCTACACTATTGTCTTTCCCTTTCTTGTAAATGATCTCATAATCATATCCCAGCATTTTGGCTAGCCATTTATTTTTTTGTGGGGAGGATAGGCGTTGCTCTAAAAAATATTTAAGACTGTGATGATCTGTGCGGATTTGGAAATGTCGCCCCAATAAATAAGGTCGCCAGGTGTCGACTGCATTTAAGATGGCCATCATTTCCTTCTCGTATGTAGATTGGCCCTGATTCTTCCCACTGAGTTGCTGGCTTGTGAAGGCCAACAGTCTCCCTTCCTGCATTAAAACTGCCCCAATACCTGTTCCTGAAGCATCACATTCAATGACGAAAGATTTGGTGAAGTCAGGTAGTGCTAAAACTGGAGTGGAACACATGGCATTTTTTAGAGCTGTAAAGGCCTGTTGTGCTTCCTCATTCCAGAAGAAAGAATTTTTCTTTAGGAGTTGGGTGAGGGGCTTTGCTATGCGACCATAGTTGTGGAAAAATTTACGATAATAGCCTCTGAGACCCAAAAATCCTCGCAAGCTCTTCAAGGTCTTAGGTTGAGGCCATTCCTGCATTGCTTGGATCTTTTTGGGGTCCACCTTGACACCCTCATGCCCCACAATGTGGCCCAAATACTCTACCTCTGCCATGCCAAATGAACATTTCGACATCTTGACAAATAATTTATGCTTGTGGAGTAGTTGCAAGAGTAGATCTACATGCTGAAGATGTGCGGCCCAAGTGCAACTATAGATGAGGATGTCATCGAAGAAGACAGGGACAAATTTCCTGAGATATGGCTTCAGAATGTGGTTCATAAGGCTCTGAAAAGTAGAGGGGGCATTACAAAGACCAAATGGCATGACCAGGAATTCATAGTGGCCTTCATGAGTTCTGAAAGCAGTCTTGGGGATGTCGACTTCCTTCATGCGAATCTGGTGGTAGCCTGAGCGAAGATCCAGCTTCATGAAAAATTGAGCCCCATTGAGTTCATCCAGCAAATCATCAATCACCGGGATGGGAAATTTATCTTTGACTATCAACTTATTGAGGGCCCTGAAATCAGGACACATCCGCCACTCCCCATATTTTTTGAGCACCATGACCACTGGGGAGGAATAAGGACTGATGCTGGGACGAATGACCCCTGCAACCAAAAGTTCCTTGAATATTTTTTCTATTTCGTTCTTTTGGGTGAACAGATATCTGTATGGGTGCACATTTGGGGGTTCGGCCCCTGGAACCAAGGTGATGCTATGATAATGTTCCCCTCGCGAGGGTGGAATCCCTTGAGGCTTGTCAAAGACCGACAGATGGTTATTTAAAATCTGTTGCATCTCAGGATGAAGTGGCAACTGCTTGGTTTCGACTCCCTAGATGGCATTAAATTGAGCGACAACTCCATGATTGCCCTTTTTTAACAATTTTTCCATCCTATGCGAGCTTATGATAGAGTGGGCTCCCGCCTGGAGTCCTTGGAGGGTATGTGTGTGGATGTTCTGCTTAAAACTCATATACAACTCCTGGAAATCCATTGTGATTGGCCCAAGAGTGTGGAGCCAGTCAGCGTCGAGGACAATGTCACAACCCCCCATGTGTATGGCAAACATGTGGGTTTTCAACTGATAATCCCCCATTTGAAGTTTGACATTTTCACAACGACCTTCATATTCCATTGTGCCTCCATCTGCAATTTGAACTTGGAAGTTAGAAACTGCTCATACAAAGCAATGCACTATTTCTGCGACTTTTTGATGGATGAAATTATGTGTACTTCCACTATCAATCAAGACTACTACTGGGCAATCTTTAATAAACACTCTGATTTTGAGCGTTTGAGGGGAAGAAATCCCTGCCAAGGCATGCAATGAAATAACTGGTTCGTCAGAGAAATTGTCTTGTTGGTTGTTGTCCTCTAGCAGCTCATGTTCCTCGAGTTGAGGATCTTCCTCTGTTGAGTTGTAGTCAGTGGCATCTATTTGAAAGAATTTGGGCTCCTTGCATTTATGACCTAGGGAGTATTTTTCATCACAGTAGTAACATAGTCCTTGCTTCCTTCTTTCGACCATTTCCGCAGGGGACACCTTTTGGACCTTAAGTGTTTGAGTCGTGTTTTGAGCCTGTGGGGGACAACCTTTAGCGGGGAAATTTGGACGACTGTATTGGGCTGCTAATGCACGTTCCACCTTACGAGCTACCTGGCAAGCCTCCATCCACATGGGAGGGTGGTGAAGTAGAACTTGAGCTTTGATGGCTTCTTTAAGACCGCTGATAAAACATTCATGTCGAACTCATCTGTGAGACCCTAAGTGCGGAAAGCTAACCCTCAAAGTGTTAATATTTTCCTCCACTGTACCAGTCTGTCGGAGCTTAGTGAGACGACCCAAATAAGAGTCTTCTTGTTCAAAGCGATCTCGAAGAGCTTTGGTAAATTTGGTCCAAGTCCTAAAATATCCATTGCAACGCTGATGCCATTCCCACCATTGCCACCATTCATTGTCGAAGTACATGCTCCCCAACATAAGCTTAGTCGCATCATCTAGGATATGATTCAATTTGAAATACTGCTCCATTTGTGCTAGCCATGTGGACGTGTGAGAACCATCAAATTTATGCATATCCAACTTGGGAGGTCGCTGACTGGGTGGTGGATGGGTGTGCCAGACATGAGGAGAGTGGCTAGATTCACCGTAATTGCCTTCATGGCCAATATACCCCTCCTCGTGGGCTTGCTCCTTGCCGTTTGACATAAAATCCTCCTTGCCTTTCATAAAACTCTGTAGCTGGATACTTAGTCCGCTAAGCTCTCTGTGCATTCTCTCCAGATCTAGTCTGTGAAGCTGAGTTTGGATTTCGTTCACATTTTCTTCCAGTTTTTCCATCCTTTCATTGGCCATCGCTTGAGCTCTAGTTGCTACCATACATGGACCTGATGAAAAATTGTGACCGCCAAAAAAATTTCACAATTAATTGAATGGTACCACCATGCTCAGCTCGTCGTCCAGATTTTAAAGGGCTAGATCACCAATAAGCATCCCAGAAGATCTCGGACTTTTTTTTTTTTTTTTACTCCTAACGGAGTTTTACTCCTTGATCAATATTGCAGTCGCCAAATCCTCAAAATGTCAATGTGGCCAAAATTCCTGCGACAATTATACCCTGGTATAGGAACCCTTCATAACGCCTCTGGTCTAGTGGATCTGAGAGATCTGAATGGCGGATCGGGTAGCGCTGGACGGCTGAACTGACTGCTTTGGCAGATCTGATGAATCTAATAGATCGGAACTGGCTGATTGTGGGACCGATGTCTGCTACTGCTGCACTCCTTTGCTCAAGCGGATCTGGAAGAGATGATTAAAAAAGGAACTAGGGTCTTGAGGAGTGTCAGGTGCTACAGATCGCAATATACATAAGGGTCTGGAAGTAGTACTCGACCCAATGTTTCAGGGCTCTAACTAAGGAGGGTCGACCGTACCCTTAGCCGCACCACCCGACTACCCTATCGTACGGGTGAGTAATCTCTCCGGGTGCTGTTCTCGGTGTACTGTAGCCGCAAGACGGTCGTTGGTTTATCTATGGCGAGGTTTTCAGGGAGCCTATGGGGCTTCCGATATACGTAGAGGGTACATGGAAGACAGTCCGTGCGCGATTCTGTCTAATGCGCTACTACTTGAAGGAGTACCCACAGGGGTTACAAGGGAGTCCAACAGACGTGAACACCTCTTGTATTTCCTGCGTGCATGCCTCCCCAAATCCGCAGATTTATGCGCTCAACGACAGATCTCGTGGTTTAAAGACGCTGGAACACGTCTCGAGCCAAAAAAAAAAATTTGCTACTAAATGGAGATCCCACCGGCCTTGGAAAGTGATCTGATACCACTTGTTATGCTCTTAACCTGCAAATGATACCCAAATACAGAATATGCGAAGAAAAGAGACCGAGAACACAGAATATGCGAAGAAAAGATACCCCGAACACAGAATGGCAATGATTTTATTATTCAGAGAGTAATGTTCACTTGCCTCTTCGAGGGGGAAACCTCCAATAGAGCAGAGCTCGATTACAAAAATAAGACACGATGCCCTCACAGGGAGTTTCTATCCTTTATATATGACTCGTACGAGTAATACCACGGGTCAATACCGCTTATTATTAATACCATCTATCTAATACTACGGCCCATTTGCAACTAACTGTGGTTCCTTTATTAATTGCAGATTAACCACTTACAATTATTAATATGGGCTTT
>APFE030977797.1:122336-134794 GCA_000404065.3 Pinus taeda | reverse complement strand
TATGGGCTTTATTGACTCTTGACTATGACGTGGTCCCATTACATAGATAAGGGGGTTAGGGTGGGACCCTAACAGTGGCGGATGAGAAAGAAATTTGGCAGACTGCTAAAATTGATGGAAATCGCAGGGAAGTGGTGATCATCCGATCATAGGAGATCAACGCATATCGCGTCAGAACATGCAAGTAGGTTAGCATTTCAAACGGACGCGATGTGGTTATTAAAAAGAGTTTGAGTTCCAGCAGGAAAGTGGGAAGTGGTATCTCATGCGCCCTAAAGGTGGTAAACGGTTTTCGAAAATTCACACGATTAACCTTAGCGGGCGACACGTAGCATGAGAAAGCCACTTTTCTCGTGCGCTCTCGGTCTGATATTGGTCGTGCAAGATTAGTTTGCGCGACAGCCGTTCAATTGGACGGGTTACATCGACGGTGGAGATCGTCCGGGTTAGTTGGTGAGTGGACGATGCGATAGCCGTTGGATCATGTGGGATTTATCGATGGTTGAGATTGGCCAAGCCAGTTGGCGAGTGGGTGACGCGATAACCATCGGATCGGACGGGATTTGGTTGTCGGGATCTCTGCCGGAAAAAGGCCGGACAGTGGGGGTCAACCCCACGACCGTCGGACCTTTGATTTTATGTTATCGCATTATCCCAAATCCACCACAAATTGCAACTACATATGGTATATATTACCATATCACCAAAACAGAACGAACGATTATGGTTTTGGACCATTCCAGGGGGTCTGGAGGTCACAGTGGCCAGATATGGTCGAGTTTATACTCGTTTGACTCAAAATCTCGAGCTGAACATAGGGGTGAAGTCCATTTTCTTATTTGAGACTTTGTTTTGGAGCTCATACTTGTAACAACAATTTGAAGACAAAATAAAGAGCTCAGCACTGGAAGCAAAAGGACCGGGAGACGTAGACAAGAAGTCTGGTGAACTCCTTTATTAAATTTGGTTGTGTTGATGTGTTTGAATGTGTTTTGTAATTGTTTATGTGTTTATGTTATTCACAATCTTTTCTATCCGTTGCAGTAAGTAACATAAGCAAATTTACACAGTCTATAATACCTTTTTCATTAACAGATCGTTGATGCTTTAGTTGATGATTGTAAGATGCTATTTGGTGCTATGGAATATCACGGGTGGGTGATTATGCTGTTCATGGTTAGACTAACCTGACATTCATGCATCCCTTGATCTCTTTTTGTTATGACTTTGGCTTATGGTGGAGTTTATTAGGGTACTACTTCAGCTTTCATGGTACAAAACCTTTGTGAGGTATACTCCTTATTGGCACACATGTGAAGGTAAGTATATTATTACTTTAATGGTGTCACCCCCTTTCTACACCTTAGACCTTATCTTCATTGGAGCAAGACTATGCGATAGATCATAGAACACATTGAGGCACTTATAATGTTTTATTTGTCCATCTCCTCTCTATCCCATATATTAACCATCTAACCTTCTAATGAAGTGTTACTTTATACCTTGATGGGAACATAAATGAAAGTGGCCTTGTATTATTTGAATGAAGGGTAGATATGTTGACAAAACTAAAGGTTATTGCCCCCTTCATTCAGATACCAATGCAACCTAACATAGTTGTGCACCTTATCTTATTGTTGTTTATGAAATTATTCTACCAAATTAACTCCATTTTTAGAGAAGGGGCACGATCAAAGATCATGCCCCCTCATGTAATGGCTCTTGGGCTATATTAAAGCTTGAGTCCTCATTCACTGTAATCACCATTGAGTTATTAATAAAATATATATGTTTATGTTTGAATTTTTATACTCCATTTGGTATTAGAGTGGGTTTATGGCTCTCAACAAAAATTCCCACTTCACAGTTCACTGCTCCACGCTGCATCATCCTTCTCCATCGTACTCGTCTCATTGTTTCTAGTCGCTTGTTCCCAACCGCCGAATGTTCTGTCCATTCGACACCTTGTTTCCTTCATACTATCACCATTCGTTGTTCCTGTACGTTGTGCCACTATTTTTCTGTCGTGTCCCTAGTTTTTTGTACCGCAATCTAGCATCGATACCCGATACTCTGTACCTTGGCTCCGCTATCTTCCGCTCATAAAAGCCAAAACCCATCGCGCTCGTCCCCCGTCACTGTTCCAACAACACCCAAAACCGACTGCCTATTCACCTCATCATGCCACCATCTCTGGCTTCGGCCCAGATGCACATCCGATGTTCTACTCGAGCCTCCGACTGCCATGACCATCATTTTCCATTCAGTCAGCACATAGTGTTTTTAAAATTTATTTAGACCAAGGTTATAATTATATAGTTAGTCTAATAGTTTTTAAATAATTATATTGTTATATTATTTATTTAAAAAAACAAACAGAAAAGTGTAAAAAAAATAAAATAATAATAAAACTAGAATAATATATGTTTATAAATTAAATTATATATATATAAATAATATATATATATATATATATATGAGATGAAAATGTTAAAGTTGGATAAATATACACCACCATATACCCGTTCAATGTCGTCGTCAATGTCAATGGCTGATTTTAATAAAAAATTGATAAATCTGGAGACTAAAGTACCTGGACATGCCAAAAAAGTCGAGGAGCTCTAGGATATAACCAAGAAAATAGAAAGTCAGCTCACGCAGAACCATAACAAACTTAAAAAAGATCATGCAATTCTTTCAAATAAGGTGGATCTAAATCATAATCAAGCATTGGTGATGTTGACCTGTATTTATGACAAGTTGAAGATTACACTCGATCAAATACCCAAAATAATGAAGGTACTGAACATCTCAATTTGTCGGATACATCAAACTCGTCAGACTCACATGAGAAACTCGAGTCTCCAAAAGCATCGTCCATACCCCATCAACAAAATAGTAACATGAATTTTCAAAATATGCAACTCTGGAGTCAATACTCAAATATGCAGTTCGTGAATCAATACCCCTTCTTCACTCCACCAGTTACTACATATCAACGAAGATTAAAACTTGAGCTCTCCAAATTTGATGGTAACGAGAAGTGTAGTGTTGCGTGGTTCAATAAAGTAGAAGAATATTTCGAGGTTTACGGTATTGACAATGATGATGAAAAGATCAGGCATGTGTCCATGCAAATGGGAGGCAAAGCATATAATTGGTATATGTGGTGGAAAAAGACGACACTTTCTATCAGTGGGAAGAAATTCAAAAATGCATTCTTTAAGAGGTTCCAAGGTGTCAAAGAAGAAAAGTTCTTCTCAGCACTCAACAGACTGCAACAAAAAGGAGATGTGGACGAATACACTCGAGAATGGGAAACTTTAGTTACACGAGTACCTGGATTATCAAAAAATTGTCTCATTTAGTCATACCTCATGGGACTTAAATCCCATCTCCAGGCTGAGCTTGAGCTTCATGACATCACTTCTATAAAAGTAGCAAGACAGAAGGAAAAAGAAGCTGAAAAGAAGTAGGAAAAGATGCAGTGGCCAAAAGGTGATATAGTATATTTGAGATGAAGATTCCCCAAAATTCTGAACACAGATAATACAAAATATGTTCCACCACATCTTCGTGAAGGAGAAAAATCTAACTTGGAAATACAAAAAATAAAAGAAGGAAAGTGCAAACGTTGTGACGAAAAATGGGACCCTAAACATAGATGTGCTATAAGGGAAAAGAAACCAAGAACCTGTATAAGTGTGAAGCAAATAATGATTCAAACAATAATCACCATTGAGTTATTAATAAAATATATATGTTTATGTCTGAGTTTTTATACTCTGCTTTCCCACAAGTACAATGTTAAAGCCATGATATGGGGTCAACACATTTTAGTTGTGGCCAAATTGTTCAAATGAAGAAACCTTGTATTGGGGTCATCCGTCCTCATTCACACTCAAAACATTAGAGCATGGAAATTGTGTGGAGACACCTTGTAATATTTTTGTGTCTCCATTTTGTGGGTTCTAATTTACCATCAGAAGGGGAAGTCCTATCGCATGGGTCAAATACTATAGAGTTGCCTTTGGTTTGACACATATGTGAAGTCTGTGGTATGGAGTCATTTGAGCCAAGTGTAATGTGAATCCATTGCTTTTATATGTTACCGCCTTTTGAAGACAAGGTTGCTAGTGATTAGTAAGCATGGGGAAGTCTACTCACATAAATTGTGAAAGCTAATACATGCCTTGCATTGATTGTTTATGTGGCTCAAGGTGAGATTGGCCAATTTTAATGATAGAGGAATCCCATGATTTATGGAGGATATATGGAAGTTTAACATTATTCAAGCCACCTTCAATGTCTTGGTCATATAGATTGTTACCACAAAATCCAAAGCAAAGCCTCACTAGCAACATAGATTGAGAACAACAGTGGGAGAGTTACCACTGTCACATCCCACAATTACTCCCCTCAATTCTGTGGTTGGACACAATCCACTGCAAGGAGGCTTCCCTACTAGATATTAGGGATCAAGTAACACAAATAGACTTAGGCTAAATGCCTCCTAAGGGTTCTACACCATGATTTCCCCCAAGGATAAGTACAATGATTAGGGTTCGGATGATTTATGGTATAATTCCAAGTAGACAAGTTCAAGCGTTCCTATGGTTCAATATAGAAGGCTTAAGCTAACCAATGGAGGCTCAAATGGGTTCCCAAATACATGCAATCAAGAAATTACAATTGGCTATTGTAAATTAGGGTTTTAACCAGCAAATTTACATCATGCAAATAACATTATAACAACAACAAAATTTAGCCTTATAATCTATGATAAACAAGTGCAAAATTGGTGCTAAATAAAGAATAAATAGAGGAAATAATTACATCAATTTTCAATGAATGAGAACACATATAACAACACAATAAGTCCTTGATGTTACCCGAAATTGTGTCTGAAAACTGCATAAAAATGGTATTTTTACTTTTCCAAATAAATGCATACAAGTCTAACTCTGATGAAAATAATGTTGAAATGGATGATTTTGATGTAATATAGTCATAATTTATTCTAGAAAATACAATATAAAAATATTTAGGGTTTTTGAATGATTAGCACAGGGGATAAGACTGGAGCCTTTCTCAATCTAGCACTAGTGGAGTCCATGAGTAAAAATCTATGGAAGAAAAGAGATGGATGTGGTTTCAAAGAAATTGAGGAAGACAAATATGTGTTATTCAACTTTTTAACCCTAGTGTCCTCTTCTCTTCATTGGAGATTGAAAGGGAAGGAGCTAAACCTTGGTCACCTCAATAGAAACTTGATGAAAATCATTCACAAGGAGATTTTAGAGCAATAAAACATTAACAGAACCCT
This sequence comes from Pinus taeda, assembly GCA_000404065.3. Classification (NCBI taxonomy): domain Eukaryota; kingdom Viridiplantae; phylum Streptophyta; class Pinopsida; order Pinales; family Pinaceae; genus Pinus; species Pinus taeda. The sequence goes on along the minus strand of APFE030977797.1, from coordinate 129,468 downwards.
GGTGAAATTTTCATTAAGTTCTAATTCATCAACAAGAACAAGATGGAAGAAGATACATACATTAACATAGCACATATCATCAAAGAATTTACCAATAATCATCCAAGAGAGAACCATCTGCAAAACATCCTTCATAAGAAGTTTGTTGCACTAGTGCTCCATAGTGCATAAGAGAGAAAAGATCAATTAGCTAGTGCCATTTATCTCCAAGTGTGACAATTATCCAAGGAAAATAAACTTCCCTCTATTTATGTTGGGCTAACTGAGTTGATTTCCCCTAATTTAGCCTAAAAGCCCTAAAATAATAATAAATCATGATTACAAGTTGGAGAGATCATAAACTGATCCCTGAAAGATAGCTAAATAAATGATGTAACATAAAAAAATGCCTCAATTAACCCACACTTGCAAGTTAAATTTCCTTCAAGGGTGACATCATTCTCCAAAAGGAGCGTCTCTCTTTGAAAAGTGCAATAAATGGCTCTAATGGGTGCATCTCATCCCAAAGGTCATGTGTCCTCATGAAATGGATGCATAATAGCAAGGCCCCCTCAACCTAATGTGATCCATAAAAGTGCCCATGTCAGCCTTCCAAGTATCAAGAAGGGGATGTCATAATGTTAGGGCATGATGTCATCATCGAGGGGATGGTACACTATTCTCCATGAGAGATCATAAATTTCATCCATCCTACAAATCAACCTCATTACCAAGATAGGGTTTTAATCCCAAATCCTAATGCTTATTCTTCATCGGTCATTCTCACATTCTTCATCATTTTTAACAATGGGAATCATAGGGCTTTACAAACACTAGGACTTCTTGTTCAAACCCTTAGATATCTGCAATTCTTCAGCCAAAACATGAAACCAAAAACAATCCTTTCAATTTGGAGACTTATAGTGGAGCTATAGGTCGGTTATTTAGCAATGAGTATCGTCCTTCTTTTGCTTGAATATTTATATGAGGCAGTGTATTTGAGGTTCTTGACTTCAAGTAGTATTCCTATACTCAACTTTCTTTCTTCCACACAATTCATGTAATCGAATTCCTTAGAGATGTAAGGAAACTTGGATCCTAGACTTTTCACAAATCCTGCATGCTGCAATCATTGCCCATGATAGACTTGGTTCTTTTTGTTAATGCAACAGGCAAAATTTTGGCCATAGGATCTCATCCTTAAAGATGACTATAATTCCTTTTGGAATACACCGATCACACATTATTGAAATTACTACCATATTGACATATACCATCACTGTGGGATATACCTAGTCCCATATACTATCCAAGTTTCATTATCATATTAAATTACTGTCAAGTCGGTCAATGTTGCATCATACCATTGACATATCAAACATATGTTCGAGAACTTATACAAGAGTATATATCATCAAAATCACACCCAAATTGTACATATTCCGATCACTGTTACTCATGCAAGCATTGCGTACCTACTATACATTACATGCCTCTCAATTTATATTAAATGTGTCTCTCGTAGCATGTCCTAGATGTACTGTAACAATTTGGATGGATTGTAACAGCTCAGATCTTGACAGGGTAAAACTCAGGTCATAATCATATTACTATCTGCCATGTCATACATATAGTCTGCTATGTCATACATACAATCTGCCATATCATACACACTGTTTACCATGTCATACATACCAAGGGTGTCTGCCATGTCATATATACATTGTTTGCCATACTGTCTGCGATTTCATATATACCAAGGGTGTCTTCCATGTCATATACACCGTCTGCCAAGTCTTCTCTACGAATCGTTGTTAATGACATACATATTACAAGGGTGTACTAAGACTCGCATCATTATTTAGCAATTGTTATAGCAACTTTGGATCACGTACCTTGCTACAACATACTCACTTACATACTCCAGTGTACTTCACATCATATACTGTCATACTTTAGGAGATGGCTTCGATTATCACATACATACTATGTTGTACATGCTACACGCAATATATACCAGTGTTGAGAACATCTCGATAACATCCCGATTTTATCTTGAAATCATGATTTTTTGGGCTAGCTGATGTTTGCCGATTTTTACCGATATCTTCCGATTTTTACGATTTTTTGGTTTTCTGGACCCTTGCCGATTTTATCCCGATGCCAATGTTCATATATACTCTTTGCAATTTGAGCACTCCATATAACATACCTTTGTCACTAAATCATGTAAACTATGTAATGCATGGATCAAGCAATTGTAGCATTTTTCACCTCAGAACAACTTGGATCTTACAACAACATAGTCACTGTAACATCTGGCAACTTTGAAGTATACTTTTTAACAACCCTAGTATCTGACTCATATCATTTTCAATGCTCATGCACGGATTACAAAAATCAGTCTCGGATCTTCTGGGACCACAAGCAAGCAAGGTTCTCCAAATAATTCGAATAAGGGGCACAAACCTTAGAGACTCTGAACTTTGTTCTTTGGATATAATTAGTAGTATAGGATTTGAACTTAGATAAGGTTTTAGAAGATGGAGAATGAAGGTCATCTTCATTTGTTTACCCTTCAATTGCCTTGGAGACCTTCCCACAGAGCTCACAGGTAGTTCATGAATTGCTATAGGAGGCTTTCATAAAGAATAGGCCAGTATCATGTCACAGGGCATTCACTTTCTTCAGAGAGACAATACCTCAGGTCTGCAAGCATATCCATGCCATTTAGGAAAAGTTGTCCTTCTCTCGACAACCACTACAAAAGGATTTTGGCCCTTCTCATGTAGTTATAAATGCTTCAAATTATTTTCCATGTAAGAGCCTCGGATCTCAACCGTGGCTTGGACTAGAACCTCATAGCTTCGTAATTCTATAGAATAGAAATTCGGAGGTCTGAAACTGAAGGGTAATAGTATGCCTGTATTAAGAATTTCGACTGTCCCTCCATAGAAGTTACCTTCTCAAAATCAAATTGATCTTGGCTTATAATTAGGCTATACTACTCTTGAATCCAACTTCGATCTAATACCATGTTGAAATTCTATTGTTGCAATGACTAGAATAGTTTTTTACAATTGATAAATACTTCTATTGATGCAAACAGTTCCTTCTTTATACTTTAATCAACAAGTAACTATACATGAAAAATTTCAACCATTAATTCTTCAGCAGGAGCAGTAAATAAAGATCATAGTAGACAATGAACAATAGACAATAAACAAGAGACAAGAGACACCAAGATTAAGCTCATTGCCAGGACAAAACCCATAAGGGGAAAACCCAAAATTATTTCCTTATGAGAGAGAGGTTTTTTCCATCAAAGTTATATTAAAATTGTTCCAACAAATCAAAAAACAGTCTTCAATGAAATACCAGTTAAATTCTGCCAATAGTAAGAGAGATAATAAACTTTTTTCCAATGAATAAGGTTTGCATAAAGATGCCAAAATTATGGTTTGAGATCCTTGTCACAAGAGCCTGAAAATAGTCCTGAAATGTCCACAGAAGCTCGGCCCAAATTTACTGTCAAAAAACCTCGGTCAACCCAAATCAACGTCTTGCAAAAGAATGAAATCACACTCCCAAGGATCAACAAACTTTTCAGAGGTATTCAGCTTTCAAAGAGATTAGGTTTGTGGTGGAATGAATGTGAATAAACCCAAGCCAAACTTCAATGTAGATACCAAAAGAAAGTCAACACTGCTGTAATAGTCCTCTTTCCGTCCTTTGCATGTGTGGTATTACTTGTCTAATTGCAGATCGAATGCTTGATGAGTTGGTTGGCCGAAATGAGTGCCAAAGAGCTCATATATATAGGTGTCATGTGTGGGCTAATTAGCCCTAATGGGGCCAACATGAAGATCCCTTTGGAGCTGACTTGTAGGTATGCTTGGGCCAACTTATAGATGACACAAATTAATTTCTTCTTTATTTTTTTTGCAATGAAAAATGTCGAGTATAGCTACATTATTTTTCAATAGTTAGGATTTTTCACTATAACTTATTGTTTTGGATCTTTGAGACTGTGAAATTTTGAGGAGACGGAGGTGAGATCTCTGGGTACATGTGGTCAAAATTTCAGACATTGATACGTTATATTTTCTAAGATATGCCATGTGGAAGTTCGGGTTCCTGAATGCCCCTAAAATCAGTTTCAAACAGATCAGTTTTGTAATTTCGCTATGGCTTATTTTTAGGTTGTTTCGGACTACGAAATTTTGAGGAGATGGAGGCGAGATCTATGGGTACATGCAGTCCAAATCTCAGAATTTGGTTCGCTATACTTCTAGAGATATGCTTTGTGGAATTTAGTGTTTTTGTATGGTCCTAAAATCAATGTCAAACAAGTCACTTTGACGTTTTTGCTATAACTTTGTTTTTGGGACTCTTTTTAGACTGTGAAATTTTCAAAGCCCTGAGAAGACATACAATGTCCCTGTAATGTTCCAAATTGAAATTTACAGCAAATAACAGAGTCATGTACAAGGAAGCAACAAAAATAAACAAATTCCAAACATGCACATCAAAATACACAAGAAATTGAGCCAAACAATTGAGCCATTTTATTAATACAGAAATTTGAGTACATAAATGGCAAGGAATGATAGAACCTAGGCTTGCTAATGCAAGCATGCAATAACTAGGTGAAGATCTAAGCAAACTCCAATTGAAATGGCTCAATTAGTCCCAACCAGTGTTGTGGGGGAGTGCCCCCACCCCCTCCCGATCCGGCTCCCAATCCGTGCTCCGGGCGGGAGTGTCTCAGGAGCAGGACGAGAGCGCGGCGATTTCGGGAGTGCATTTCCTGAAAAAAAAATTACGCTCCCTACCATTTTCCAATTCGAACTAGGGAGCATTGCTCTGGAAGAGATTTTTCTAACCTGGGAGCGGTTGGGGAGTGGTCGCTCCCGACCGCTCCCGGTGGCAGTGAGCGACGCCCGCCAAAAAAAAAAAAAGTGACGACCGACCAAGAAAAAAAATCCGACGGTGAGGAAAAAAAAGGGATGGAGGGAGGGAGGGAAGGGAAAGGAGGGGGGTAATATAAATAAACCCACTCCCTCATATTCATTTCATTTTACATTTGAGAGAGTGAGAGTGAGAGAGAGAGCAAGAGAGGGAGAGAGCAAGAGAGAGCTAGGAGCAAGGAGAGGCATCCAAGGGGAGAATGAAGAGCTTGCAAGGGGAGATTGGAGGCCAAAGAGGTAGGCTCTACACTCTATTCTAGCAATTTTTTTTTAATGTTCATTCCTAAATAAATAAATAATTTTTTTTCTCTATTTCCCATTTCATTTTTTTTCAGATTCAAAACTTCAAATTTCAAACATCATGGTTATATTTCTTGGCATTTTCTTCTTCTTGGTTCATTTTTTGGTTACTATGGTGTTGGAGAGTAGAAAAAGGAGGGTTGAAAATGAGGAAGGGGATGAAGAAGTGGGTTATAGTGGATATGATGAAAACCCCAGAGAGGAGTACCTTGGTGAGGAGGAGCTGGAGGAGAGTGAACATGAGTTAGCTAAAAAAACTAAACAAGACCAAACCCCATTGTGGAAATATGTTAATAGTCTTGAAGCAGGGAAAGGCGGTGGAACCACTAAATTTCATTGCCCCCATTGCAACAATAATTACACAGGTTCATACACTCATGCCAGAAAGCACCTTTGCAGGAAAAGGCCATGGGATGGAGATAAACAAATAGGAATCAAAACTTGTACAGGTGTGTCAACAGCAGATAGAGCCAAATACATAAGGGAAGAGGAGGAAGCCCAATACAAATCTAAAAAATCAAAGGGTTTCTTTGAACCAAGCTCACAATCACATGCACAAAGAACTCCTTCAGCATCCTCCCATGGCAGTGGATATGGAGGCACAAGGTCACCAAGTTTAAGGCGTAGAACCATATCAGATTTCCTTGATGAAGGGTGTAGGAATGATGTGGATTCAAAAGTTTACAAGTTTCTCTATGCATGATGGATACCATTCAATGTCCTTCACTCACCTTATTGGCATGAAATGGTTTCTTCCATAAATGATGCCCCTAAAGGATACAAGAGCCCTGGGTATGAAAAGGCTAGAACCGTTGGACTTGATCATGAAAAAGCAAAAATATCACATTCTTTGAGTAGAATGACAAATTCTTGGACTGACCATGGGGTGTCCATTGTATCTGATGGATGGACAAATGTAAAAGGCAAGCCATTGATAAGTGTTCTTGTTGTGTCTATTAGTGGTGCCATCTTTCCTTCAGCATATGATTACTCAGAGAAATTCAAGACCGGCATCAACATTGCAGAACCATTACTTGAAAGAATTGAACGTGTTGGGCTATACAATGTCATCCAAGTCATCACTGATAATGCTCCTAATTGTAAGGCAGCGGAAGCAATTATTGAGGATAAATACCCCAACATATTTTGGTTTGGGTGTTTGGTTCACACAATGAATCTTCTGATGCATGATATTCTTAAGAACAAAAACAAACAATACAAATGGATTGGTGATTTGTACAAGAGGGAAAGAAATGATAAAATTTATTACAAATCATAGCAATACCCATGGCCTTTTCTGCAGTCACTCAAGATTGGAGTTGTTAAAGATTGCGGGGGCTAGATTTGGTAGCTATTACCTCACCTTCAGGCGCCTTTTGAAGGTAAGAGAATCATAAGCTAGCATGGTATCAAGTCCACACTGGCAGGTATTAAAGGAAAGGGCTACAAATGCAGCTGACAAACAAGGTTTTGAACAGGTGGAGGAGATCGCTCTTGATGGTATGTTTTGGGCACGTGTGAGGAGAGTATTGGAATTCACCAAGCCCATTTATTGTAGGTTTGAAACCCGTATAGAAATTACCTGCATATGAATTCTAAAACACAAAAAATAAACAATGTGATAGCATAACACATAAAATACATATACACAGAGATTTCCCCTGGATCCCAAAACCGGGACTACCAGCTTGATTTTTCATTTGTTCCTTTCAATGTTACAATACATATTTATACATGTCGAAGCATCCAATACCATGGACCGAAAACCATCGCATCCAAAACCATGGACCGAAAACCATCGCGTCCAAAACCATGGACCAAAAACCATAGGTAGGTTCGCCCAACCTAATAGAGGGTCCAAAAAAAATTTTCCCAGGGCGCTG
>APFE030977797.1:77245-119010 GCA_000404065.3 Pinus taeda | reverse complement strand
CTACCATACCTTTACCATGAAGTATTCAAAGGCCCTTCTCTCCAATATGTCCAAGCCTTTGATGCCACAACATGGTCTTCTCTCCAAAGACCACTAGATTTTCTGCTCCACTTTCAGGAACCACAGAACAGTTGCACCCATCAACAACCATGCTACCTTGCAGCTTGTATAGAGTTCCAATCCAAACTCCTCGCATCAATACCAGTGCTCCCCCAACCATCTTGCAGGTATCCTTCTCGAACACTGTTTTTAGACCTGCATCATCCAGCTTGCTAACAGAAATCAGATTTCTGGCTAATGTAGGAATATGCAAAACACCCGGAAGTGTTCTAACCCTTCCACCTTGCAACTTCAACTTTACTTTTCCACAACCAATGATTCTAGCCTTCTTGTCATCCCCCAAAAAGACATCACCACCATCATATTTCTCATATTCACATAACCACTCTCTATGGGGAGTGAAGTGAAAGGATGCACTTGAGTCAATCAACCATGCCTCATGATCTACATCTGAACACGGTCTACCACAGGCCCGAGTGAAACCCCTCAGCAACAAAGGCGTCCCCTTGAAGCCAAATCTGCTCTGATACCAAATGTAGGTTTAACCCCGTACATAAATTACCTGCATATGAATTCTAAAACACAGAAAATAAACAATGTGAGAGCATAACACATAAAACACATATACATAGAGATTTCCCTTGGATCCCAAAACTGGGACTACCAACTTGATTTTTCATTGTGTTCCTTTCAATGTTATAATACATATTTATACATGCCGAAGCACCTAATACCATGGACTGAAAACCATCGCGTTGAAAAACATGTGTGAAAATCATGCACAAAACCATAGGTGGGTCCGCCCAACCTAACATAGGGTCCAAAACCAAGATTTTCTTGGGTGCTGCCCCGGGCCCCATAAAGTGGGGTTACGGGTACACGTCAAACCCCCTGTGACATCCCCCCTCTAACCCCTGATTAACTACGTGGGCTAGTTGTGGAAAGAATATAAGACAACCCAACATTTATCACATGATTCGGTTTGCAGATACAAATAAACTAGTGATTAGGGAGGTGTATGAGCAGATGGATACCATGTTGGGGCAAATAAAATATATTGTTCATAAAGATGATCCCAACTTGTATACACTGATTCACAATTGTGTGTGTACACGGTGGGATAAACTTAATGTTCCACTACATGCCTTGGTGTATATCCTTACACTAAAATACTACTCTGCATCTTGGTTGGGCAAACCAGTTCCAGGGGGTGGGGTTAGGGTCAAACCCATATAGATGAAGAGGTATCCACAGGATATTTGCAAGAATTAGACAAGTTGGTACCTGACAAGAAGGATTGTGCTAGTCTGCATCTTGAATTAGGAAGATACTTCAGTTGCACTGGTTTGTTTGGTTCCTTCCATGCAATGGAAGATAGAGATAGATTTGATGCTCTCACATGGTGGGAAGCATATGGCAACCATGGACTTTTGCCTAAATTGGCAAAACAAGTTCTCTCGCTGGTTGTAAATAGTTCTTCTACAGAGAGGTGTTGGAGCACCTACAACTTCATACATAATGTGAGAAGAAACAGACTCATTTAAACCAAGCAGAAAGCTTGGTTTATGTGCACTACAACTTGAGGTTGTTGAGTCATTACTGCGATCGGGCTTATGAGGATCCAACATATGAAATTTGGGACAACCACCGAGAGGATGATAATTTGGAGGATGGCACTATACATCTTGAAGAACTAGAAGCAGAACTTATGAGAGAGGAAGATGAAGCAACAACCATGCCACCTCCACCGTCCAGTAGCAGTGCTCGAGTTCCGAGTCTTGTTCCTTTTCTATCGCCACCTCCATCTACACCCTCACGTGGAGGGCATGTGCTTTCTAGTTTTGGTTGTGGGTTTGTGCAGGAGGAGATTCCTAGAAGACCACCACGACCTGCTAAAAAATTAGACATTTCTCGTGGAAAGGGCCACATGAAGTAGTAGATAATAGATTTACTTGTCTTTTCTAGTTTCTAGTAGTTTTCATAACTGATGACTCTTTCATATTCATTATGATATTTTTGTAGACAATATATGACAATTTAAGTTTGAAGTTTGAAGTTGGCAATTATAACTCACTGGTAATGAATTGTGAATATGATGCTTCGTGAAAGTTGTTTCATTTCATTTCATGTTAGATATTATTTGTTGTAATGGTTAAACTTAGCTTACAAGTACAAATTTGGTGATCAATGATGATAAATGTTATATACTGAATTTTCAATTTTGAAAGCTTGAAGTTGAAACTTTAAGATTGATGAATCATGATTCATGAGACTCAACATGTTGTATGTTACTAACATGTGGACTTGGTTGATGAAGATTATAACTTCTAGATGATTTTTGTTATATGGTTCAATGATCAATCTATGTTTTTTTTTTTTATGTTTTTTATATCTAATTCATCATTCTACATGTTTTTGTTGACATATATGTATCAAAAAGTAAAAAATATATATATTATATAAAAAACGCTCTGGGATTCGCTCCCAAACTGGGAGCTTCTGAAAATTTCACTCTCACAACCGTTTTTGCTCCTGCGCCCCGCTTTCGCTACCACTCCCAAGTAACACTGGTCCCAACGCACTGCCCAAATTTTTTTGTTATTGTTGTTGGAGGTGAATTGTGATTTATACCATCAAATTTGCTCCAAAAATTAGGCAAAATTAACTGGAGGCTTCTCTCACCCAAATCTACCAAACCCATAAAATTCTTGGGCTAATTCTGGCTGACCTGGAAAGCCCCAAAATGTGCAAATTACCTAGAAAATAATATTGTTGCTACTATTGTTGTTAGATAAGAAACTGAAATTTTGACCACAATAATGCTCGGATCGACCTGAGATTGTAGCCACAGACTCCTATAAACCAGTAAAACCCAGAAAAAGTTTGGCCTAACTCCAAGCCAAAATTGCACCCACAATATGCCCTACTATATGAATGTACGATTTTGGCCCAAATATTACCCGGAAAATTCTATAAAATTAGCTATAGGCTTCTCACACACCAACCAACAAAACCCAGAAATCGTTTGGGCTAATTCCAATTGCTCCAAATGCCCAAAATAGAGCAAATCTCCCAACTACACAGTTTTGCACCCAACCAAAGAGAAACTGTTGAGAAATGATAAACTCTCCTGCAAATGGCTGAGAAATTGTGCACAAATATCCTTCAACAAATAGCTATCACTCCCAACTAAAAACCCCTGGAAAATATCAACACTGAACACCAACGAAAAACTTTGTTCTCCAACCCGTGCACATGCTCTATAAGAGAAAATTCAGCCCAATTAAAAGATACAGGAACATCTCTAAAAAATGGTCCTAAACTCCTCTACCCAGTAGAAAATCTCCTGCAAATACTTGAAACATGCAATAGAAAGATGATGCTACAAATAACCTCTGGAGTTTGTCTTTTGCATCCAGAAATAATGAATTTCTAAGTGAATATTCTGTAATAAACTCCAAAATTCTCTCCTAGGGTGAGACTCAAAGTTCACCGAAGGTAGAGGTGGAGTTTCCGCTTGGAAATTCCTTGTGCTAAACAACACTAGTTGACTTGGCTAAGTAGCTCAAGCGAACTCCAAAATTAGAAATGAAATGCCAAAATAAAATCCCCAAAATGAGGCTCTAGCCTTCCTTTTATTGTTGTTTTCCCTTCCTCATACCATGGTTCGATTTCTCTCGCACTATGCTTTGATACCATGGTTTGATTCTTCCCATGGTTCAATTTCCATGCTTGGTAATCTCCACAACTTACCTTCACTTTAATTTTGCTTCTTTTCCTAAGTCACAACCATTGCCTTTTCTCCAAAATTTATTTATACCTCCACAACTTATTTCTCCTAATTTAAATTATCTAAAAATATTTATTATTCACCAAAATTGCAAAATTGAGAATTTCCCTTAGCAAAATTATTAATTGGGGACATTATAGTACATTAGGTAAAAATTTCAGAATCATATTTGCGAAATTGGAAACATGACATGTACAAGTTCTTGGGTAGAGGTCACAAACAATCTTTGGGAGAGTTACCATAAATTTCATTTAGAGATTCAAATTTCGGTCAAACCTGGTAAAGGCAGAAGTAGTGAGTAGACTTGGTTAAGGCAAAAGCAACCAGCAAACCTAGTGAAGGTAGAAGTAGCAAGCAGGCTTGGTGAAGGTAGTGTGAATGCTATCATCTTTTGAAGAAGTTATATGCACTAAAGAAGAGTTGTAATTGAGGGTTGTTGCTCAAACAAAGAGATTGGTATCTCTTGCAAAGTTGGTGTTTAGTGGTGGGGATCGGTGACTCTAGTAGGTTTGTGCCTATGAATATTTGCGGTAGTGGGGATTGGTGTTTCTTGTGCCTACGAAGATCTATAAAAGTAGGTTGGTGCCTACAGAGAATTATAAAGATAAGTTTTATTGTTTTTTGTTGAAAGGGTTTCCACATAAATCTTGTGTTCCATGTTCTATATTAATAGATCTCATATGTGATTGTTTTCTTATGGTTGATGAATGTTTGAATAAGTGAAAAATTTGTCTTATACTGGTCCCCCCTGTTAGTATAAGCGTGTGCTCAACAACTTTGATGTTTTTGAATTTTGTTTCTAGATATGAATCATTGTCATTGCCATTTAGCTATATTTGCCCTTGTAAACTATATACATGAGCAAACTTTTCTTATTTGGTGGCTAAGGGTTTGTATTTACATTTTTTAATTAAAATTTGCATATTTTTTTGTACTTTTTAGTCAATCAATTCTTCATCCTAGTTTTTTGACTGGTCATATTGGAGTCCTGATTAGATCCTTGGTTGGTTTCAATTAATTATAACTTTGGGTGATCTGACTCAAATTTAAGCAACACGAATCAACACACAATTGACCAAGTTGAATCTCGAGGCTATGTGGCCAATGAAATCGAATGTAGTTAGGGCACATAATGAGACCATCCTACAATAGTAAAAATTGCCCATAATAGAATGCCATTTTTGGAGAAAGAGCTTGAGAAGGGGACTTCCATGTGATTAGTATTCACTACGTTGACCACCTTGTTGATCTCTTCTTTTAGAGGGAAGAGGTGATGAGCAATGTCCACGGTGTCCTTGAAGGGAGGGAAATGTTCAATATAAGTTCTAATGGAATAAAGGAGTTCAGAAGCTTCCGAGAACCAACACTCTTTATGTATAGAGAGGCCTAAGGAGTTAATCTCCTCCAAAGAGAAGAAATATGATTTTCTTGGGAGCACTATTTTGGGGGTAGCAGTAAATTGGTGCTTGGCTTGATGAATTGATCTATTGTTTAGATTATTTGATTCCATTTTCAGCAAACTAATCCCCTACTAGGCTACTTCTTTCAAAAAAAACTTTGGATATACACATGTTAGATGAAGTCGTTAGCCTCGTCATTCAACAATGTGCTTGAAATGGTTATGCTCTCTACTTGGTACTCTAATGGGATTTTATTAAGGTGTCCATGAGGCCAACTCGCCTATGGGATAAAACAACTTAAATCTGGTTGCAACATTACTTCTAAAAATGGAAGAAAAAAATAAATGTGGAAGAGATCGTATCCCTTATGTGAATATCTGAAAGTGTTACGTTACTCATTTGAATCTGACCCCCAAAGGTGGGTCATCTATTCCTATTATTTGTCTCCCAACTTCTCATGTGTATTATCCTTGTGGTACTCTTTGCCCTGTCCTCTACTCGGGTCTCCCCAAATTCTGCTTCCCAACTTTTGTTTTTTAATGCTGCTACCTTCCTTATGTGGGAGAGAGGCAAGTAAAACTTTAGGCCTGAAGAAATAGACTTCACAACCAACCCTTGGAGTTAATGAAAGGTGGGGAATCATACAGCCGCAGGAGAGGCATTCGTATTTGTTCTGGACAAAATTTTCTTATCTGGATTTAATGAATCATAGGAATGGAGCGTGGCTTCCTTAGTTTTGATCTTATTTGTGAAGTTTTTTATAATCTTTTCTGCAATAGGAAATATATCTGATGTTTTACTTCTGAAGTGAAATGGGGAATTTTCTTTGTTGCTTTTGACCCATAAGTTACTGAGCAACTAAACTAGACAGGTTTTGGTGCTATTGTTCTCATAATTAAATTATCAATCATGATCCTATTTTCAGGTTTTGGAAAGCAGTAATCAAAAGGGGCAGTTCAATTCAAGCAGATGAGCTACCAAGGGTGAGTTCTTGTTTCAAGACATCTAATTTCTCCAGAAAATTTGAGGAATCACCAGGCACTTGATATTCTTGCATGATTTTAAAGAACCTACTGAAGCTAAGAAGCTCTTTCTTTTTCTGTTTATTTTATGATTTATGATGGATTTGCAATGAAGCATTCCTTGTTTTATTTTTTTAGACCAATGTACTAATTTCTACAGTCCTATTAACGGTTCAAGTTTTATTACTGTACATTAATAAATATTTTATTTCATTTGTTTTAGCTATGAAGTTACACTTAAATTTGAGCTAGTCTAAAATCATGACAATGTTTTGATGTAATGTGGGTGACTTACATTTTTTAGCACAATATTTTTAATTTATAATGTTTAAAATGGTTTTAATGTATTATATGCTCAATGAATGTTTCAATTATACTTCAGTTTTTGTATGTTTACAAAACTTTATCATATATCCTTTCATAAATATACACATTAGTTGATAAGTTAATATTGTTTGTCAATATCCATCCACCCTAACATAATTTAATACATACGATAATATATCATAACATTAGCAATGCAAAACTATATTGTTGGTAAAATACCACAAATACTAATTAATAATCAAGCTAAGATATGGTATAATATATTAATAGGTATAGAATTAAACATTTTCAATTGTAATATTCTCTGTATTTTAGTTATCCCTGTAAGTCTATCTATTTAGGTTATGATTCTCGTGAACATTTAGCATGCCATACAGTTCTTGCATTTAGTTTTTCTGCATTTTACTCCTGTAAAAATTCTTTTCTTGTTTGGTCTAGACTAAACTGCTTTGTTAGATTGCTTATGTGTTAATCCATATTTTGATATATATATTATATATATATATATAATATATTTTGCAGCTCATGGGACTGACAATAAAGGAATCGTTGTCCCAGGTTAGTTTTATTTTCCAGAAAAGGAACCATATAAGTTTCATGTTTTACTCCTTAAACTATTATAGATGAAAGCAGAAATGTTGTGGCTGGAACTTAGGTGATGTTTTGCTTGTTCAGATCTTATATACTGAAAGCAGACAGTTTGCAAATGACTTTGAAGCATCTTTCAGAAGCACCTTCAACACAATACCGCGATAATGATAAGATATCATGTGATTCTGAAGGAAAGTGGAATGCAAACCCATATGGGCAGATTGCTGATAGTTCATTACATGGTTTTGTAACAGATGTCAATAGTCACAACACGGAACAAAGTGTAAAACAACACGGAGGAAAAAACGAAATAAGAAACAATGTCAACTGCAGTCAGATGAAAAGGGGAAAATGCAAGAAAAAGTATGCAGTCTCGATACTACATGTGAGCATGCATGGAAGACTGGAAATGAAAATGGATTACCCAGTTTACAGCAAGACTTTTCGAAGCAGCAGAGCTTCATGAAAGCTGAATCTCAGCTTGGTAGAAAGTTTTCAGAGGGAACCGAAAATTGCAAGGGCCAAGCCTCTGAAGATAACTATAAAGTTGTAGGTAGTGAGGGTGCAACCTCGCAAGTAACTCTTGCTGGTAATGTGAAGCAGAGTAATTTCGACCATGTGAAGTCCGAAGTAAATGTCCATAGTTGTGGTGCTGGTTCTGGGGAAATTGAAAGAAGTAACTCGGCTATTAAAGATGTGGAAGTGCAGGCTGCACAATGTCCAAAGTTTTTAATGGATAATTCCTTTTCTATATTGACTGAAAAGACTACAGCTACAGCAGAGGATTCTGGAGAGAATAGTGTGTCTAATGTCAGAGCGGAAATACATGGGAATAAAGAAACATCAGGGATTCTAGAGGATTGTCAGAAGATTGTGTTACATGGATATCCACAATGCGAGGAAATCTCCGATAGACAACTGAGGAATTTTTCTGGCTCTTTACCTGAAGCAGCTATGTTATCTGTATTCTCAGATAGGACGGATATTTCTAATTGGCATATTCGGCAAAATGTTCTTAATGTATTTGATAAGTCTGTGAGGGAACAAGAAAGAAGCAACCAATTAAAATCACTCGAGCTCATGCAAAAAATGAAGCAATTAAAACTTGAAGAGCAACAACTTCATATTAATTCAGAGTCGAATATGTTGGCTAGGAACAAATTACAGTTTAACCATTCCAAAGCATTGTTTAAAGAGAGTGCATTCACAGATGAAAAACAAAAGAGGGCATATGTTGAGCTTAGCAGACAATGTGCAGATGAATTAGCGGTGGGGATGATACTCATGCTCCTTGCTTTAGCCTATGGTGTTTCAAGATATTCACGCTCGCTCCTTTCAGAAGCGATCACATCATGCCAAGCCACCAAGGTAATTTCGTTGATGTGTATAATATCAAGTCTCAATATAAGTTGTATATTATTCTTTACATTTCTGTGATTGTTTTTTGTTCCAATTGTGTGTAGGAATCACAAAAGTCTTCGTGGTTTTCCAACCCAGTGGACACTGTAACAGGAATATTCCAAACTATTGCATGCGAAATTATGGTAATATCCCCTATGCTAGCAGGTGCTGATTTTGTTTCAGTGATCGTCTATTTATTATTCCGCCACACAGTCACAAGCTCTAATCAGGCTAAGCCAGCAACGATTATCTTGGTTTTACTAGGAGGCTTATGTGGTTGGGCAGGCAAATTCTCTGTGGATAGCCTGGGAGGAAGTGGATTTCATTGGCGCGTACATTGTGAACTACTTTGTATTTTGCACGCCTTTGCCAATTGTTTTACATCACATTTATTTTGTTTTATGAATGGCCCGACTTCAAAATCTGGTAGGAGCAGTTTGACACCCTCATGGATTCGTAAGTTTGTTTTCCATGCTACACTAGTTTTAGTTCTTCCAGTGATGGCTGGACTTATTCCGTTTGCTTCTGTTAGGGATTGAACAAAGCATTTTTGTGATATGTTCAAGGATCACGTCCTTGAACCAGTGAGCATGTCTCTGGCATATGGTCCAAGACGTTTTCTCTAGGTGTATTTCTGGAGCATTGTATTTTAGCGTGTATTTTAGGAACTGAATGTTGTCGTTAAGTCAGCAGCTAGCTGTGGATGTAAAAGCTTGTAAAGAAACACTTTCATCAACTAGCCACTTTTTTGTCATGATTCTGTGTACAGTTGTGCAAATCTTCTTAGTACAAGAAGCTGTTTTGTTCCATTTTTCTTAAGCAATAAGCAATCTCATATATTTATTGTAGCACTCAACTCGAATTCGCTGAAAAGCTAAGTCTGATATCCCTTACAAGGACACATGTTTCCATCTTAAGCCATGTGATCCAGTTAGTCATCATAATGTTCATGCATATGCGTTAATATCTTGAGGATTAAGACATATAGGAAGGGTATAAGTTTCCTGGGCACTCCTAAGTGTTGTGTTTTGTTTTAAACTGCCCTTTTCAGGATATTTATTTTTACCTCTCATTTAAATATAATGATGTATTATGTACTTTTTGTTATGAATATAAGAGCAACTTTTGTTGTGAATATAAAGGTAGCCCATTCATAATATAAAATTATTATGAATTTGCATTTAAAATAACATCATATGATTTTAAATATATTTGAACTTTGACAAAACTTAACAGATTACCTTAGATTTAACAGCCTAGACATCATTACAACTTCTTTTATGCTTCATTCCCTCATAAATACAATCACTGTATATGAACAACCAAACATTGAGCAAGAAGCATGCAATGATACCAAGATAGGTACAATTTATCTTTTAAATATATTATTTTTTAATATAAATAATGAATTATATATCTTAAAGTTTATTTTCAATTTACAAGGTAATATATAAATTTATTTTAATATAATATATATGTAGTTAATTCTCATAGATAACGCTAATAAGCTTAGTAGTAACAATGCTTAAAATTAAATTTATTAACAGTTGGCAATCTTAATGCATTAATAATTGACATTTTAGTTGAATGGTAGATTAATTGTTTTTTAAGTGGTTGCGCATCAACACCATGACGTACGCCATGATTTCAATTGTTGCATCATTAGAAGACTATATGTAAGGTCCTTAGAGCCCATGCTTGATACACACCTAAGGAATATGTGATATCGTGCGATACTCCACTAGTCAAAATGGACGTTTGAGGTGCTCAATCCATGATTTGGGTGCCATGTTGAGTTGCGATGTGATGAGCACAATTGCACGACACTACCGTGCCCATATCAACAGGTAACGAATCATCACATGCTACATTCATTGGTTAGCTGCACAACAATGTGCACAGGTCAATAAGAGTGATGTTGCGGTGGCCACAACCAAATTTGGGGTTTCCAATGTACAACATGCGAGCGAGATGGTTAGATTGAGTTGGAATGAAGCGCGGACAAGACATTCGTTAAACGCGCGTGGCGTGCAAGAGATATGTCATCTTGATTAGTTATAATTTGACATGGACACAAAATGAACGGGCATGTGTTGGCCCATTCCACCCAACTAATGCAACAATTGATGGGCACGTGCATCACCTGTATATATTCAATGGATAGCTCAGAGCACACAAACCACAGATCGTTCAGGCTGAGCACGTGGTGAACTCCTCATAGAGTTGACATGACAAAGAGCGTAAGGTGAAGGTTGTGCCCTATTTGTGAGGTAGAGGTGTGTGGGCCAAAGGCTGGGGTTTTATTGGTTTGTTGTAGGCCACTAAGTTTATGTTTTGCATTGGAACACGAGACCCAAATTTGGGTTTTCTCAAAGAGCTAAAATTTGGGGATCGACAAAGTTGGCTGGTTTTTGTAACAAAGTTTATTATTAAACTTATGATTTGAGTATTAAGATGGATAATGACTATTTTACATTGTCTCTTGCATGTGGTGAATCTTTGCAATTGATCATAAGTTAAAGATTAGTTAAAGTTAAATTTCAGCTAATAAATGAGAGAAGGCATGGTCCAAGTCTAGTATGCCCACTTTAGGCAATCCATTGGGAAGAACCGCATTGGCACCACATGGCGGGAGGATTTCTGGGACCTTAGGTTATGACGACATCTCTAGAGTCATGACACTATATAGGAAAATAAAGGGGGGCATATTGCTACTGAATTCACATGATGGACTCTCATGCAAATATAAGGCACATTCCATAACATCTCCTTCCACAACAATTAACAAGCATACTTAAATTTGTTTATTAAACAACGACTAATTTGAATGGTGAATTTATTGACCAAATTTTACCAAATTTACATAGCTTCTTTTCAAATGTGCCAGATTTCAAATTTGATCAATGAAATTTAGTGACTTAGATTCCAAGTAATATATACATATCAAAGAAATGTTTTTAAATATTTTTAGAGTATTTTTTATCGCATATAATGATATTGTCAAGATTCACAAGAAAGAGTGTGAGAAATGAACAAAACCAACACAAACCCAAACTCCACAATAAAGAGATAAACAAACCAGCGCTAGAGAAACACGAGAGGATATATCAACTATGAAGGGCGCAACCCTAAATAAAGAGTGAACCAAAGTATTCTAAAGAGAGAAATAAACCCATTCACAAGGACCTACACTTGATAGGTGCCCTTAATCAAAACCCTCTATTAATGATTATTGATCACAAGATGATCAATTACAAATGAGAATTGTATTTATACATCAGTTAAGATTGGGATGGTCTCCCAAGAGAGGTTATCAACGTGTATGTATAAGGATGATCTTGATATTGGTTTTAACTGAAACTTATACCATTTCCAACATCCACTAGTAAGCCAAATAAGCAGCCATGAAAAAAGTGATGAATACAAATATGAGTGAGTGATATGTTTTCCTTTAGGTTCTTCTTGCTCACACAAGGACAAATGGCAAGGCATAATGTGGAGGAAAAGTTCCTCTGTAACTCAATCATTGAGCTATGTCTTGGGCTTGGGGGTGGGGCATACTACAATGAACAAAATATCCTCTTGTAGTGCACATGCCAAGTTTCAAGAAGATAACATTGTTGTAAGCTCAAAACTAAAAATAAAGATTTGAATTGTAGCTTTTGGGAGTAATCGTGAAGATTAACATGGAGCTTGAGGAGTTTTTGGCCATGGAAATCATTTTTTGAACCATAAGCACCATATAGAGTGTTAGGCCCCTATACTACTAGTGTAACCCCTTATTGTTATTAGTACAACCCCCTTATTATATTGTTGTACCCATGTAGTCCCCATATTGTTATTATTGTTCCCCATAGAAGCCCACTATTGTTATTATTGTGCCCTTACATTATTATTGTTATGTCGGTCTGATTATATTATGACCCCTTAGACTCCTATATATAGAAAGGAGGTCTTGTCATTTGTATCTTCCAAGAATTGTTCATTTGTGTAATGTAAAGGAGGTTGCCCCCTCGAAGAGGTTGAATTCTAAGGCGTTCAACTATCTTTTCTATCTTTTTGTGAGTTGGTTTCATAACATAGAGAGCCATGTACAAACTCTTTCCCATGGTCGCAAATTTCGAACAACAAACTTGTTAAGAATTTAAAACAAATCCAACAAGCCTAAATGAATACCCATTAAGCAATTTTACATAGTAATTACAAAAGAAATGGTCAAAAGATTTTATTTCATCAATAATGACAATAATAATCTATTTTTAAGATCACAACCAAGCCAGACAATGAATTGGTGTGTGAGACCCCCTTGTTTATGGGACAAGGGACCTACCTTTGCGCAACGGTTTGACTAATAAATTCTATGAAAGTGAACATACTCTACAACCCTCTAGATTTGAACCTGTGACCTCTTCCAAGGAAGCATTGTTCTTAACCATTAGGCCCACTCAATACATCCATTGACGGTTTTATAGAAGGTTTATACCATTAAGGTTTATTCCCATTTCCTATCTTCTAGGCAATCCAAGAAGATAGCCCCAAAAAGGAGTCCATGAGGTCTTTCCAGTTGATAGAGCCTTTCTGGGAGAAAATAGAAAAGGATGATCTAAACCATGTAGTGACAAATTTCTTCTTTAAATACAACCTTTATAATTTGTTGCCACATATTGGAGCCATTTATTTTTCAACCTAAAATTTTGATAGGGAAATAGCAACCTCCTTAGATATATGCAATAGCCCGCAAGCCACATATATCAGAAACTCATAGTTCGACCTTTGACCGAAACGTCCAGAGACCACCAGAACTGGAGCTGGATCATAGACTCCAATGGGACCCGCATCCTTCCAACCTTACTATGACAGGCCATGTCTCCAGGGACATGAACTCGGGTGGATGGGATGGAAAATCACTCCCTACCACTCGAGCTAAGCACCTATTGACGACTGGAGCCATTTATTACTCTCCATAGAGTCTTCATAGATAGGGAAGTTCCAAACGTAAATGTATTCTTAAATCCCCAACCTCCAAAGAATTTAGGTAGAGAAAGGGATTCCCACCTAACCAGATGTACTCCTTTCTCCTTTTTTCGAGTCCACAAAATACTACACATTTTATGTCCTAATATATTAATGATAAATTTAGGGATTTTTGAAAGTGCCACCCAATAAACAAGGTTACTTTCAAGGAAAAACTTTACAAGTATCACCCTTCCCCCAAGAGAGAGCCACATGAAACACTAGTTATAATTCTATGATCAACCTTTTTAAGGAGCCAAGTCCAATCCTCCTTCAAGTAACAATTTGGTTTCAAGAAAAATCCCAAGCATTTAAGACCTTTGGAAAGAAGCTTCCACTTCAAAAGTTGGTATGGACTTTATGAGATTGAGATTGTCATCGTGGGCTTTGTTTTGGAAAAAAAGGTAGATTTTTGTAGGCTAACCTCCATATTGGAGGCTTGACAAAAGAGAAAGATAATTTTGGCATAACATTCCCATTCAACAGAAGATCCATTTTCGAAAATTAAATATCATAAAAAAAAGATGAGTTATTTGCATTGATCTAGTCACTTTGACCCCTTTTAAATTCCCAACACATTTGGCTTGAAGGATCAATGTGCTTAAACCTTCAACTATTAACAAGAAAAGTAGAGGAGAAAGGGGACAACCTTGTCTCAGCCCCCTAGTGCTGCGGCAAAAGTTGAAATGGGAGCCATTAATCACCACTACGAAATTTGTCGAGGTTACACACCCCATGATCTAGTTGTCACTTCCATATTAAGGCTAGTTTGAAGAGAATCAATCTAAAAGAGTCCAATTGACTTTATCATATGCTTTTACCATATCCATTTTCAAAATGTGTGCATCGTTTTGTTTTGTTTTTTGGTTTTTTGTTTTTCTTTTATTTAATAGGGTGGACGGTTTCTTGAGAAACTCCATTAACATCGTGGATTTTCCCATTTGGAAAGAAACTAAATAGTTTCAAAGAAATCATCTTAGCAAGTTTTTCCATAAGATGAATGTATAAGATATTGGCAATAATCTTATATATTAAGTTACACAATGAAATGCCTGAAGTCATTAAAATTTTCAGGTTTTGAACTTTTGGAATTAGAGTAATAAATGTGGCATTAATAACATCTTTAATAGATCCTTTCCTTCTAGCTTCCTCCGCCACATGTAAAATCGCATTCCCCATCAGATCAAAGAAAGCTAGTTATAGCTCTACTGTCCACCCATTTGGTCCATGACTTTTATCTTGCAAACTATTTTAACGCCCCTTTACTTCTTCGAAAGTTACATATTTGCCAAGTCTAGCGGAATCATCCTCTGAAAAGAACTTTAGAAAATTTTGAAGTACTTTCAATTGGGCAGAAATATTATTAATACCAGGATTTGTAAAAATATCCATGAAATGCTCCTCTGCTTCCTTCTCTAAATCTTTTTGGGAGCTTCTAATTATCCCCTTCTCGTCCTTAATCTCCCTGATAGAGTTGTGATTTATTCTATAGTTTTCAAACTAGTGGAATTTTTTATTTTTTATTTTTATATATATTTCCATCCCCGCCTTTATCCAAATAGCTATGCTTTTCACCCTCAATTCCTCTTCTTCCTATTTTAAGATCTGGGATATTTTTCTCTTCCAAATTGCAGAGGTAACCTCTTCAGGAAAAATTGTATTCACATAAGCCTAAAAAATTCTATCAGATTCAGATTCATTATGTATAAGATTTGCTTTCCGATCTTTTTTATTTAAGCTTATCCCATTACTTCACCCTAAGTTTTAAAAATTTCATCTTATACACCCAAATTTACATGGTTGCGTCGAAAGATTTGTTTGAAAGCTCTTGCTGACTCTTTCTCATCAAGGAAACAAAAGACACATCCTCCATCCACGTGGGATTGAGTTTGAAAGGATAATGTATCTTATAAGTATCAAAGTCCAATTGGAGGAAGATTGGGGAGTGATCAGAAATGTTAGCTAGAAAGGTCCAAGATTAGAACCTACCAAGACTTTTCAAGAGGGAATCAACTAAAAGGAATATTACCAATCTTTTAGCTATCCCACTCTCATCCACCTTGCCAGTTGTCTAGGCCAATGTCATAGGGGAAGGCCTGATATCAACAAGGTTAGAATCTTGAATCAGTGGAGAGAAACAAGGAGCTAAGGGGTCAACCCAGGCCCTAGCTCCCCAAATTTTAGAAGTTGAGATGGTGAAAGTGAGGTCCCCAACAAGAATGATGGGCTAATCAAGTAGAAAACCACTTTCTTGCAACTAGTTCAATTTTTTTTTTTCCTATTATCACAAGGTCCATAAAGTTAAGTAGCTTTATGGGGGTGTTCAGTGCTTTTAGGGAGCCTTCCAAGATGATACTAGCCCATGAAAAGTAAGACTTAAGATCAACAAAATTAGGATTCCATGTAGTCAACAGATCCTCTGATAAATCCACAATATTAATAGCACAAGCCTTCCAATCTGGACAAAGTTAAAAGGAAATAATCACAAGCTTTTCCCCCTACCACCATTGTTTCCCGAATAAGGATGATAGACGTCTTATGATCTTTAGAGTTCTTTTGAGGGAGTTTTTCTTACTTTATCCCCAACTCCCTAATATTGATCGACATCACTATCACACGGGACCTTCCTGAGAGGGCATCTTAGCTCTAAGCGCCCTTTGTTCCTCAGAGAAAGACATATTTCCGGAATAAAAACCTCCTTTGATAGCACCCTCCTAGGCCAAGGCTTTCTTGTTATGTTTTTTCTACCTAATGGTCACATTGCGAAAGGAAGAGTTCAAATTCTGACCCTTCGTCTATTTAGGCTCCAAATTTGAGTGAACAGGGAGAGGAATGAGATTTAAAATTTCTTTAAAGTAGGGGGATTGAGGAAGTTGAGCAGGTTTGAAGAGAACCATGTGCTAACACTAGGGGAGGATGAGTATGAGGGAGTATAAGCATACCCCAGATGAAAGGGCAGGTCACCAATCAAGTCAGAGTTTCGAAAAGGCAAACCAGAGGAAGAATTAGTGAAACTACTGGTGCAAAGAGAGGACAACGAAACATCTGACTTCCTTAGCACAATGTTAACAAACTTTTCAAGACCAAAGAATTTTGGATAGGTCTTAGGTGCCACCACCAAGTTAGGTAAAGGAGGGATATGATCATGATATAAGTTATTATGATTGCTAAGATTAAAAAATTCTATGTTATTAACAATGTAAGAAGCAGTAGAAGTACAAGAAGAAAACTGTGAAGTACCCATTTCAAACTTTTCTACCAATAATAGCTCCTCAGAGGAAGAGGCTTCGATAACATGCTTGTGATTTCTTCCCAAAATGAATGATCATCCTTCAAGCAATCACTATGATCAACCCCTTTCAAATCACCAAGCCTAGGATGAAAATAATTTCATTGATAAACGAATGGACGAAAATAAGAACCTTCAACATTAGAGCACTGAAACTATAGGAAAGCTCCACTGCCCACAGGGGGAACCTGAATCATCCACACCTCCAACAACAGGATGAGACCCATGAGATTAATCCTTTGTGCTAGCGAAATCTTCAAAAGTAAGATTCCCTTGAATATTTCACAGTACTCCCTCCTTTGACTTTGCTAGAACATTTCCATAGTGAAACCTGACAAAAAAAAAAAATGTGTATTCGAGACCAGAAGAATCATGAATAATGGAGGAAGGTCCACCATAGAGTTCGACCGCTCGATTTTGACTTCAAAAATTAGGGCAAGAAGCCTTACGCCAACATATAATACATCTGAACAAGACTCTCCAATAGTCCAAACGCCAATGAAATGTCTTCCCATGTGTAATTTCAATCTCCCTTGGTAGATCGAATGTGAAAACACACTCCACCAAAACTCGAAGAATCCACTTGTCAAACCTTACCAAGACCAAGTTGTCAAAGAAAATGAATTTGCCAATCACATTAGCCACCTTGATAATAATCTGCCTCTTCTGGAACTGCAAAGGAAAAGCCACAAGTTTACCCATAGGTTTTGGGTTTTAGGTTTCTTAGTGAGGGCTTCAAAATCCACGTGCCACCTCTTTAACCATAAGTTCCCATTGCTAATCACCCAGTTTTTGTGTAAAATCAGTGCCAAGTGATTCTCTGCTAGAAAGTGGAAGTGTATCCAATTGTTGACAAGGAGACACACACACACAAGGTGTAACCCAGTAAGGGTTTTGAGGACTGTGTAACCCAACTCATGAGTTGGTCTGTAAGGAGATAAAATACCAACCAAGGCCTTTCTGGAGAGGCCTCCATATGATCCAAATCCATGTCGACCCCCAACGTAAGAGTAGTTTTCTCCATGCGAGTCGTCAATGATTTTTCTTTTCTAGTGATTTTGTCTTGTCTCTGTGCTCTTGATGCGACCCCTTGAATCTTGGAATTTTTCCTGAAAAAGACAACCATCCCCGAAGAATGCAGAATCCGGTCTCCTGACAGGTGTGGAACCACATGACTAGAGTGTCGTAGAAGCCCTAAGCTCTGGAAATAATTTCTGAACAATCCACAAAATGGGTTTTGAAATACTGTTAAAAATTATGTTGCATTGGTTTTGGGGATGGGGGAACGACAGTTTATGTAGGACACATCAATAGAACGCTAGAGTGCACCCCAAATTTTGCAATGATGATGGATTGGGGACGACAATATATATATAGATATATATATATAATATAATATATATAATATATATATATCAGTGGTTTAAAGCTTGTAAGCATACCAAGCTATACTTCATAGTATTATGCACAACCCTTACCGCGTGAGGGAGCGCTCGACAATGAGCCGAACGAACAAGCACAAGTCACACGAGCGGTCACAACTTAGTATTTTTGGCATGGCCCCATGTGCTATGACGCCCATAAGTGACATGACCAGACCTGCCTGAATGCATTTCCATGGGCACCCATACATGACATGACTCAACCCGTTGAAAGATATTTGGGGTTTCCATGGGCGCCCAACTCGAATGAAGGCACGAGGGAGCGCCCAAAAAACGCGCTGCATGAATGAGCACAAGGTACATAGGTGGTCACAACTTAGAATTTCTAGGATGACCTCGTGTGCTCGAGTGCCCACAAATAACATGACCAAACCCACCCGTATGTTTTTCCATGGGCGCCAACCCGCCTGAAAGATATTTGGGGTTTCCATGGGCGCATGCCCAAACAAAGGCATGACAAAGTGCCTGACAACGACTGCATGAACACTCAGAGGACACACAGGCAATCACAACAACTCTTTTGGCATGGCCCATGTGCTTGAGCACCCACACACCACTCGACCTGGCCCGCCCCGCTCTAACGCGTTTCCATGGGAAACAAGCACCCAAAGGGATCAAATTCCATAGCTTGCAGACCTCTTTTATCTACAAAAAAATAAAATAAAAAATGTACTTCAATTAAAAGGCGCTCCAAGAATGTCTCGAAATCCGGATATAACAAATTAGTTGGAACGACAATGTACCTAAAAATAGCTCAAAAAACCGTTAAATGCAAAGAAGAAAAATTGGAAGAACATGCTGGTATCATTTGACAGGTATTTATATATTAAATACCACCTCATTGTCATGTATAGGTAGGCATTAAGGCCACCTCAAGTAGATGGCAATATGTGTAGAATTTTAGCTCAAACCTGGAGATCATGTGTTTTTGGAAGCTAACTACATAGAAAGAATTGTAGTTTGTAGGATATTTTCGACAAAATGCCAAAAATTATGTGTTGAACATAGCATATGTGCTGGTCATGGAAGCACGATTTGGTTATAACTTGAGATTACATAAGTGGAGAAGGGATTACCCCTGTAAAGGGCTAACGTCCAGTGAGTACCATCATAGAGCAAGGGTTTTGCAGAGGAATGGAAACTCAGAGCTAGGGTTTTCAACAGCCATCACTTTGGTTTTCGACGAAGCTCTCCATGCCAAAAGACTGAGCTAGGCTTATCACAAACCGATCGTTGATTTGAGGTAGGATTCTCACAAGCTTGCATCCACCAAAAACACAAAAGCCAAAATCCAAAAAACTCTGGCACCAACATGCCAACAGAACTAGGGATCACCATCTCGGAACAAATGATTCACCATCGCTGAGTTTGGGATCATCATCACAAAGCAAGGGCTTCAAAAAGGTAGGGAAAACTTTGAGCTAAGATTGGTCAGAGCTAGGGTTTCCAGAGCTTCATGGTGTTTTGTTGAAGAAAAGGAACTTGAATGAGATAACTCTCCACTAATAGCCACACTCAGAATAAATTACAAATGCAAAGGCGGAAATGTATATGCAACTTGTTCCCAATGGAAGTTAGGTCATTTCGGTGCCCGATGGAAGTTTGGTCATTTCGGCAGATAAATTATTTAGCGGCTAAGTTGAACCCATCATTCATAGCCTATCGCTGATACCCTCTCTGTATTTTATAGCTTATTATATAATCTATCACTGATACCCTATCTGTATTTGATAGTTTATGATGATACTCTATCTGTAGTTGATAGTTTATCGAGCTATTTGATAGCCTTACACCTTATCGGGATTTGATAGCCTATTAATGATATCCTATTGATGATATACTATCGGGATTATGGGATAACTTATCAGTATTTGATAGTTTATCTCTGAAAGCCTATCGATTATATGATAGCTTATTGGTATTTGATAGTTTATCTCTAAAATCCTATCGATTATGTGATAGCTTATCGGTATTTGATAGTTTATCTTTGATAGCCTATCGATTATATGATAGCTTATCTCTAACAGCATATCGATTATATGATAGATTATCGCATTACGATGATAATTTAATGCTGATATCTTATCGGATTATGGTGATAACTTATTGCTGATAGCTTATTAGATTATGATGATAATCTATCGAGGTATTTAATACCCTATTGGATAATGCTGATACACTATCGGTATTTGATAGGCTATTGTTGATAACCTATTGGGTAATGCTGATATGCTATCGGTATTTGATAGCCTATTGTTGATACACTATTGGGTAATGTTAATACGCTATCAGTGTTTGATAGCCTATTGTTGATACCCTATTAGGTAATGTTGATACCCTATCGGTATTTGATAGCATATTGTTGATACCCTATCGGATAATGTTGATACGCTATCGGTATTTGATAGCCTATCGTTGATACCCTATCGAATAATGCTGATACGCTATCAGTATTCGATACCTTATAGGTATTTGATACCTTATCGGTATTTGATAGCTTATTGTTGAGACCCTATCAGATTATGTTGATAACCTATTGTTGATACCCTATCAGATTATTCTGATAGCCTATCATTGAGACCTTATCAGATTACGCTAATACCCTATCGATATTTGATAGCCTATCGTCGAGACCCTATCAGATTATGCTGATACCCTATCAGTATTTGATAGCCTATCGTTGATACCCTTTCAGATTATAATGATACCATATCGGTATTTGATAGCCTATTGCTGATACCATATCAGTATTTGATAGCCTATTGCTGATACCGTATCGGTATTTGATATCCTATCAGTATTAGCTAAGCTATTGATGATAGCCTATTTGTATTGGATAACCTATTGCTGATACCCGATCTGTAGTGGATAACCTATTGTTGATACCCGATCTATATTGGATAGCCTATCGATGATAACATATAATATTTATTGGATAACCTATCAGTGATAATCTACTTTTACTTTGATAACTTCTCCATTGAAAGGAAACACTGCTTATATGCCTAAGATAAGTGGCCAGATTTTGAAGATCCGATGGTCCATATTGCCCGAGATCTGAGGGTACAGATCTGCCATTATCTGACGGCCCAGACCTTCCTGAGCCGATGGATCAGATTTGTCGATATTTGACGGTCCAGATATGTGTAGATCAACGGCCTAGATCAACCCAGAACTGATGGCTCATATCTTCCAAATTTGACAACCCAGATTTGATGATATTGGATGGTCCAGATCTGCCAAAATCGGACGGCCCAGATCTGCCAAAATCTGACGGTCCAGATCGGCCAAATCGGACATCACACAGTTTTTAGATCCAACGGTTGGAGCGCTTGTGCTATGTAAGTACTTGTAAGCAGTGTTGAAATTAAACATAGACAATAATGTAATCACTTACCTTCTTTATCTGATTGGATAACCTTGTTACATGTTTGCATTTGCAGTGGTCTCCTCATGATCCCCTATCTACTCATATTTCAGGTGCCATATATATACTCGTGACAGCGTGCTAGTTTATGCGAGCTTCTGAGTTTTTGTGATGGTGCAATTGGAGTGTTTGATGCAGAATATCTGCTCCTATTTCAAGTGACATATACTCATGTGACAACGTCCTAGTTTAAACTTTATGCAAGCTTCTGAGCTTCTATGATGGTGCGGTTGGAGTGTTTGATGCAGAATATCTGCTCCTATTTCAAGTGCCTTATACTCATCCGACATCGTCCTGGTTTATGCGAGCAATAAATTTTGATTCTGAACTCCACTTAGATGTTATTAGGTCGGTCCTGACTTTAGTTTCAAAACTTGGATTCTTTTGATTTAGAGCTAGTTAAACGAGTTGAGTTGATAGCACCGAGTTAATTTTACTTGAGGTTTTGTTGGGTACATAACCAGTTCGACTTGCTTTGAGTGCTTGTTTGGTACCAAACCAGTTCAAATAAACTAGAATGATTTGAGTTGAAACTTGAAACTTGAAACTTGAGTTATGAATCTTAGTTGTTTTGAGTTAAAGCGGAGTAATTGAATCCAAGAGATTGAGTTGAAGTTCGAGTCCGAGTCTTAGAACTATGCCCTTACCAATTATAT
Organism: Pinus taeda; assembly: GCA_000404065.3. Classification (NCBI taxonomy): domain Eukaryota; kingdom Viridiplantae; phylum Streptophyta; class Pinopsida; order Pinales; family Pinaceae; genus Pinus; species Pinus taeda. The sequence goes on along the minus strand of APFE030977797.1, from coordinate 96,592 downwards.
AGATATATTGATGTATATATTTACAGGAAAAACATTCAATTATGTGATAATGCTCATATTCATATAATGCTCATATATTGATATAGATATTTACAAAAAAAACATTCAATTATGTGATAATGCTTATATTGTTGCAGCCTTTCAATTGATGCAATAATGTTCATATAATGCTCATATATCATATATTGATATAGATATTTACAGATAAAACTTTCAGTTGATGTGACAATGTTCATATTGTTGCAATTACTGCAATAATGTTCATATTATTGCAATTGCTGCAATAATGTTCATATTGCTGCATCCTTTGTGTTTTGTTTTTGATGGACTTGTGGAAGGGATTGATGAGACCCTTACCTTGTAAAGATAATGCTCATATTGTTGCAGCCTTTCGATTGATGCAATAATGTTTATATTGCTCATATTGTTGTAGTTTTTCAATTGATGCAATAATGTTCATATTGCTGCAGCCTTTGTGTTTTGTTTTTGATGGACTTGTGGAAGGGATTGATGAGACCCTTACCTTGTGAAGTTGTAATAACACATTGATCCGGATTTAAACAGGAACGCAATAAAATACAGAGATAACCATATACACAAAGATGCAGCGGAAATAATGCTTCATTTCATTCATGGAAAATACCGAAATATGCTTACAAACAGAATTGGAAATAAACCAGCTAGGGCGATGGTAGCTTATCTCTGAGAAGAGATGTGCGGCTACATGCCTCTGAACTGTTCTGAAAAACTGTGTTACAATGAGGCTCGAAGGCCTATTTATTATTGAGAAACAATGGAAAACCCTTCACATTCCAAAACCTACCCCTAGAAGATGAAACGCCAAATTGTGGGCCCCGTTTTGGGTAAATTGGTACATCAAATTCCCGGGGTCATAACTTTGCCAATACGATCTCCGTTTGACGCGTATGGATACTCATTAGAAAGATCTATTCAAGCAACTATCATTTTTGAATGGGCAACATCGGTCCATTTTATGGACCCATGCCTGCCCCCCAAGATTCCCAAAAAACGTCGTTTAGGGCCTCAAAACGGCTCCGGAAGTTCAAGACCCGAAAAACTGCTAAAAATAGTAAGTTGTGCTACAATTAAGGAAACTAAAAATACTGAGAAAGACAATGGTGGGGGTCCAGGTGGACTTGGCAAGTGGCCACCAATATCCACCTCGATCACACATTTTGGATATCAACCTAATAGGAGGCTTCAACGGCATGCCATTGGTAGTTGCATAGGTTTTATGCATTTTAGATATCAGGCTTCCTTTTTACCATTGGTAGTTGCAGAGGTTTTATGCTATTTACACCACTCGTGCTTATATCAACTTAAATGCTATTTACAAGACTTGCATGCTTATATCAATGTTGCAGAGGTTTTATGCTATTTACAAGAATCATGCTTATATCAACTTAAATGCTATTTACAAGACTCGCATGCTTATATCAAAGTTGCAGAGTTTTTATGCTATTTACAAGGCTAATGCTTATATCAACTTAAATGCTATTTACAAGACTCGCATGCTTATATCAACTTAATAGGAGATGCTTTATGCTATTTTATATCAACTTAATAGGAGGCTTCTTTATGCTATTGGTGGTTGAACAATTTATGCTATTAGATGTTTTATGCTATTTACAAGACTCGCACACTTAGAGGCTTCTTTATGCTATTGGTAGTTGAACAAGTTTTATGCTATTAGATGTTTTATGCTATCTACAAGACTCGCACACTTAGAGGCTTCTTTATGCTCTTGGTAGTTGCACATGTTTTATGCTATTTACCAGAACTACCAAGTTTATCTTATTTACAAGACTCGTATGCTTATAGCGGTTGTAACTATTTACAAACTCATGAATATGAGTGGATATCCTATTGTAAATTGGTAGACTGTCACCATTGTTTCGCTATAAAGCAATCGGATAAGGTCCTTGTTAGAATATGATTAGTAGTCAAACTAGTGAAATTAAAAAATTATTCAATTGGAAGTTTTGATACCATCTATATGTCTGATAAGGTCCTTGTTAGAATATGATTAGCAATCAAACTAGTGAAATTAAAAAATTGTTCAATTGGAAGTTTTGATGCCATTACATGTTTTCTAGGGAACATTTTGATTTAACTATCTACGAATGCATGAATATGAGTGGATATCTTATTGTAAATTGGCAGGTTGTCATCATTGTTTTGCTAAGAAGCAATCGGATAAGGTCCTTGTTAGAATATGATTAGCAGTCAAACTAGTGAAATTAAAAAATTCTTCAATTGGAAGTTTTGATACCATCTACATGTCTGCTCGGGAACATTTTGATTTATTACATTGTTTCCTCTTCTCCATTTTTTAAGTCCTATTTTATAGCATACACAACTTTATTCGACACACTCCAAATGGAAATAATGTTGAAAGTTTGAAAACCGGGAAGCTTTTGATACCATCTACATGTCCGCAATGAGATATTTTGATTTACTACATTGTTTTCAAAAGGAAATAACGTCCTTGCAATGAGACATTTTGATTTACTACATTGTTTTCAAATGGAAATAACGTCTTGTGCTCAGTGACCTTTTAGTTGATGTTCTTATAGGTTGACACATAATTTTAATTGATGAAACATTGATTACTTATTGATAGGGTTTAACAAGATTTTTTATTGATCATGAAATTCTTCTAAATATATGGAAAAACAGAGCTAAATTTCATAATCATGAATCAATGCTTTCACTGGCATTGATTTTCATTTCCGTCTTCATTTTCAAAAATTCATATAAAACAAATTATATGAGAGGTATGAATTCATTTTCCAAAAAATCATATAATTTGGTATAACTTTTATTACTTATTACTTATGATAGGATTGTTAATCTCTTGTTATATATATTATAAGTATATATAAGATTATATATATATAATAAATATATATATATAATAATATATTAAGATAATTTCTTTAAAAATGCCATTCATTCATGAGATCCAATGGAAAACTACCATATGTTTCACCTAGTAAGATCAAAAGGTTGGTGTGGTGGCACATCTGGGTAAGTGAGAACTTACCCCTACGGGGGTGGGAGATCCATGCAAGGATATCATCTCTCCCTCTACCTTAAAATTTGTCATCATTATCATAAATGGTGGCATCTACCATTCTGCAAGCTGGCCATTTTTCAAAAGCATCAGATACCACCAATGATTGAAAGGATCATCAGTGTTCAAAAGCATCAGATACACCAATGATTACAAGGATCATCGGTGTTCAAAAGCATCAGATACACCAATGATTGCAAGGATCATGTTCACCCATGATTGCAAGGATCATGTTCACCCATGATTGCAAGGATCATGTTAGCTTTGACATGGTCAAAAAGATTTTGTATAATAACAAGTGCTCCTCATGGAATGTAAGGCATAACATATCTAAGGTTCATTGATGAAAATTGGTCATGCCAAAAAATTGAAGGACTGCCCCTTCCTTTTTTCCATGATTAGCATGTTCATTCATGTCATAAAAATGCAAATTCAAAGGCGATGTATTCTATTCATTTACAAGAAAAGTGGAGTTTGGATGGTTAGTTTTTTTTCCCTGTGCCAATAGTAAGAAAAAATTGGGAAAGTCCAAATAGGGTTGTAAGATGAAAAAACAATTTTATTAGTCTTCAAAGAAGGGAAAACCATAAGTGGGTATGAAGAGCAATCTTCAAGTTGGAAGTTGGCATTGAACCAGAGAACAATCTCAATCGGGAACCAACTCAAACTTTGGCACCCAAATTCTAGGGGGGGTTTCTTTAAGCAAGGATTATCCTCTAATGATTTGATTTGTTTGACTCAAGACACTTAATTAGTATAAAAAGGTTGTCATGAAGTAAAACATCTCCTCTATATAAATTTTTGAAATACAAAGAACACTACTTTTTTTCATTCTTCTTACAGTCTATCTAAATATTTTTTGAATCCCTCAACCAATATCCACCGACGCTCAGCAAGACAAAAAATTGCACTTACTATCTAAACATAATATTTTCACAATGATGATACTCTTATGCCAACATGATTTTCTTATAAGGTTTTAAAATCCCCTTTCAATAAAGATGGGATGCCAGTGAAGTGAATGTGGGCTAGTTTTTACTTCGCACAGCACATAGTATCTCTATATCCAACTAGTAGCTAGCATGATTTTCCTATAAGGTTTCAAAATCCCTTTCAAAAATGCAAAGTAGACTAAACAAAAGGCTAGGTATAAAGAGTAGGAGAAATTTTTACACATTTTGTTTCTTGTTATCATTGTAAATAATGTGTGCATGAAAATGGTATATCATGTAAAGAGAAATATTTTGCAATATTTGAATGATGATACTTTTATATCAGCTTGATTTTACTATAAGGTTCCAAAATCCATTTTGAAAAATGCAACGCAAATTCAATAGAAGGCATTGTATAAAGGGCATGAGAAAAAAATTAATTATTTGTTTTTGTTTTGTTTTGTTTTTTGGTTGCAAATAATCTCAATGCATACAAGAATGGTAATACCATGTAAGGAGAATATCTTTGCAATATTTGAATAATGATGCTCTTATATAATGCTATGCATTGTAGAATAATAATATTTCATTATATTCTCATTATAATTATAATGATTATTTCTCTTGAAATTATGTAGAGGAAATAGAATCTATTTATTCTTTAAAAAGAAATCACTACTCAACTATTAGTAATGTTAAAAGCTTGCATGATTGCCAATAGCATTTGGATGTCTTAATTATTGTAACTAGTTATTATTATTGAATATTATTTGTAATTTTACTATATAATATTAACTATGTAGCAGAAACATTTTAGCTTTATATCTAATGTTTAGCTTTCTATGAATTTTATATTTTGAATTTGAATTTTGTTAAGTGAGCCATTTAAGAGATGCATCACAACAATTTTATATTAGATTTTTACACTTAGTTTGAGTTGCGTGGTCCATAATAATATTGTATTTTGCAATGGATTAGAATGTTTGTTGAATTGATCTATCAAGTCAACATTGTACCTTATAATAGACATTTCATTTCTTCGAAAACCAAAGTTAATATTTTAATATTGTACCTTATAATGGACATTCTATTTCTTCAAAAACTAAAGTTAATATTTTAATAGTAAGTATGCATATTAATGTTTTGTAATCAACATATTAAATTTATAAATGCATTTCAAAAATGTCATTTCAACTTTAATCATAAATTGAACAACTAAAATTTATTGATAATTGAAAAATGTTTGATATAACCAAATGAAAAGTATTTATTAACAACACATTAAAATGAAATTAATAGATAAATATCAAAATTATAATGTTTTGAATAAATGAATACCAAAATCTATGATTGCAAATGTTCCATGTGCATGAATTTCATTTCTTCTAGTATTGGCTTATCCCCAGATCCATAACCATTATTTGTTTTAAATAAGTTTAGTCTTTAATACCACTACCACAATGTCCCTTGAGGGAAACCTTTTCTAAAATTATTGTTTCATTCACCATGCTTGGTCACATTATTGCATTGTACACTATTTTCAAAATGATTATGTTTAGCCAACCACAACCTATCAATTTGTTTATTAGGTCCCTATTGTAACGCCTTACCATGCTGCAATTGATAACATGCATATATTTTTGTCATATAAGTAATAGCCTGAACGTCATTTGAAAATGAGATTGTTTTATTAAGAATGACTAACACAAACCTTCTTTAGCACAAAACAACAAGATGATGTAGCAATATGACATAAACCTTGTGAAATATTCGGAGACATGCTCTTCTTGAGTGTCATGGTTAGACCATTAACCAACTAAATTTTCTAGATGAATGTGGATTAAATGAAGATAGTGACAAACTTAGTTAATGCTTTATTGGTACAAAAAAATATGGTTAGATAATGGATCCACAACACTTAATTCGTCTATTGTAAGATTGCCCTTCAAGGTTGTGACCATATCATGTGATAAAATCGATAAGCATCCATGTGATCCATAGCGTGTGAATAGTATGTTTATGTTAGAGTTAGTCTTGCGGAGACACATTTTGAAGAGCTTAGAATATTCATTTTTCTACTCTGTTTGGTTTTTATAAATCACTTTAGCAGGCAAAGATAAATTGCAACTTGTCGTAAAATGAAAACTAAAACCCAAACATTATATGCATATCACATATCCAATTTAGCATTAAGCATTACAACTATCTGAAAAATATAGTCAGTCAAATGAAAACTCCAATACAGACAAACTTCTTTATACTTTTGGTCTCCTCCTTACATTGGCTTTACGATTTTCTTTTTTCTTTTAATTTCAGTAGCTTATCCAATTTAACAATATGGATTAAGGAGGACAACTATCTAAAAAATTATATAGTAAACCAAATGGAAACTCCAATAGGGATAAACTTTTTCGAACTTTTCAGTTTTATATGTTTCAACTCTCTCCATTTGAGAGAGATCCATGAAAATGGAATGTTAATATAAAAAGAAAACTAAAACCCAAACATTTTGAAGAGCTTAGAATATTCATTTTTCTACTTTGTTTGGTTTTATAAATCACATTAGCAAGCAAAGCTAAATTGCAACTTGTCGTAAAATGAAAACTAAAACCCAAACATTGTATGCAACTCGCATATCCAATTTAACATTAGGCATTAAGCAGTACAACTATCTGAAAAATATAGTCAATCAAATGAAAACTCCAATACAAACTCCAATACAGACAAACTTGTTTAGACATTTGGTCTCCTCCTTACATTGGCTTTAGGATTTTGTTATTTTTTTTTAATTTCAATAGTTTATCCAATTTAACAATAGGGATTAAGGAGTACAACTATCTAAAAAAATATATTGTCAACCAAATGGAAACTCCAATAGGGATAAACTTTTTTGGACTTTTCAGTTTTATATGTTTCAACTCTCTCCATTTGAGATCCATGAAAATGGAAAGTTAATATTAAAATGAAAACTAAAACCCAAACATTTTGAAGAGCTTAGAATATTCATTTTTCTACTTCGTTTGGTTTTTATAAATCACTTTAGCAAACAAAGCTAAATTGCAGCTTGTCGTAAAATGAAAACTAAAACCCAAACATTGTATGCAACTTGCATATCCAATTTACAATAGGCATTAAGCAATACAACTATTTGAAAAATATAGGCAATCAAATGAAAATTCCAATACAAACAAACTTCGTTAGACTTTTGGTCTCCTCCTTACATTGGCTTTAAGATTTTGTTAATTTTTTTTAATTTCAGTAGCTTATCCAATTTGACAATAGGGATTCAGGATTACAACTATCTAAAAAAATATAGTCAACCAAATGGCTTATCCAATTTAACAATAGGGATTAAGGATTATAACTATCTAAAAAAAATATAGTCAACCAAATGGAAACTCCAATAGGGATAAACTTTTTTGGACTTTTCAGTTTTATATGTTTCAACTCCACAACTTAGAATATTCATTTTCCTACTTTGTTTGTTTTTTATAAATCACTTTAGCATGAAAAACTAAATTGCAACTTGTCATAAAATGAAAACTAAAACCCAAACATTTTGAAGAGCTTAGAATATTCTTTTTTCTACTTTGTTTCGTTTTTATAAATCACTTTAGCAAGCAAAACTAAATTGCAACTTGTCCTAAAATGAAAACTAAAACCCAAACATTGTATGCAACTCCCATATCCAATTTAACATTAGTCATTAAGCAATACAACTATATGAAAAACATAGTCAATCAAATGAAAACTCCAATACAGGCAAACTTCGTCTCTTCCTTACATTGGATTTAGGATTTTTTTTTTTGTTTTTTTTTTTTTTTTTCACAACTATCTGAAAAATATAGTCAATCGAATGAAAACTCCAACACAGACCAACTTATTTAGATTTTCGGTAAAAATATATAATGATTTCCAGAGAACTATTGGAAACTCCAATACAAACAAACTTATTTAGACTTTTGGTAAGAATATATAATGATTTCGAGAAAATTATTGAACCATCCCCAGTGGGAAGAAGATGAATGATATTCTTGAACCATCCCAAGTGGGAAGAAGATGAATGATATTCTTAAAAGGGAATTTCCACAATGCATTATATAAATATAAAGAATGAATGGAACCAAAGAACACTAATCAATCTTCAATATTCATTGAATGATGCATCTAATGAGCTTTACAAAATGAATTTAGAATTTTTTTATGGAAACAATATCCACATGTAGACTATTGACCAAAAGATGATGGAAATAGCTACCAGAAGATAAGTCCATAAGAAAAGCACAGAGCACTCTTGTTCCCGCACATTGAATAATTGTGACATTGTTCCTGCATTAACACAAATTCACCTCCTCTTACCCAGAAAGAACTCACATGCTTAAAGACTAGAAAATTAGAAATATATATTGACCAAACTAGAATTGTTTGCATGAGATAAGTTGCTTGATTTTGGTGTAGCCTGATAGTTCTTAATTTCTATAATTTTCAGTCTTTGATCAAATAATAAAACAACAATGACTAGTTGCTTGATTTTGGTGTAACCTGATAGTTCTTAATTTCTATAATTTTCAGTCTTTGATCAAATAATAAAACAACAATGACTAGAACATGTCCCATTGTTGGGACTTTCTAAAATTAACAAAAAAAAATTGAGCTGTCAAAGTAACTATTAGGATAGTTGAAATGAAAAATATTATGATGAATTGGAAAAATCATGTGATTATAATTGGATGTACAGTTGAGATATGTGAACCATGCTACTCACCAATATTCAAAGCTGGTGGGACTGCGTATTGGATCATCATAACAAAGTGATACAATGGATCTTCTGGCAATAACCCAAGATCGGATGCTCCTTTAACTACGAATATTCCAATCAATGGAAGTAATACGAGCTTCACACAGATATCCAGTACAATAATCACAGGTCTTAGCTTTGAAGAGCTTAAACCTGTAAAGATAGCCATGCGTTGGATTATACATCATTTAGCAATGAAAAGGAAAAGGAAATATATTACGGTTCATCATAATGCATTATTACGATCAACAAAATCAAAAGTTTTCACATCCAGCCTAAACAACAATGTTACATTCCAACTATAAATATTTTCAAGACAAATATAGAGTACATTTGACTAAATTTCCTCCCAATACAAGGGTGATGCCTGGGATGGTTCCATTTCTACACCAAAGATAGACAATCAGAAATTCAGTTGTGTAAATTCCTGATTCTAGCATTTCATATTGGTTCCCAACAACCGAATATCAATCAATTCTGAAATGGTCAGAAACAAATATACTTGACGAAAAAGCTGAGAAAAAGGAAAGTAAGCTGATTCAAGAACTGAATGCTTATGTTTTTCAACGATACATTCAACCATGACCTATTGGAGGTAGCAACTATAATGTTCACTTATTATTATAAAATAAAATTCAACATTACACAAGATGTACTAAAGATTGATCATAGAGATGCATACCCCAGTAAAGAAATGGAGTCTTGGATTACTCGAAGAGGAGAAGATCCACTAACAAGTAAAGCCTTTGCTTGTTTGCTTGTGTGATTGCTCCAACGATAAATCCTGCAACCTGCAATAACTAATAGAATATCAGACTAGAACACAAAAACATGAATCAACTTTTACTTGAAACATATATATCTAGATTCCCAAACAAACTTATTTAGACTTTTGGTCTCCTCGTATCAGACTAGAACACAAATACATGAATCAACTTTTATTTGAAACACATATATATCTAAATTCCCAAACAAACTTATTTAGACTTTTGGTCTCCTCCTTACATTGGCTTTAGGATTTTTATTTATTTAAATTTCAGTAGCTTATCCAATTTAACAATAGGGATAAGGAGTACAATTATCTTTTATATATATATATATATATAATATATATATTCAACCAAATGGAAACTCCAATATTAGCTTTAGGATTTTTTATTTTTAATTTCAGTAGCTTATCCAATTTAACAATAGGGATAAGGAGTACAACTATCTAAAAATATATATAGTTAACCAAATGGAAACTCCAAACTTTTTTGGACTATTCAGTTTTATATGTTTCAACTCTCTCCATTTGAAATCCATGAAAATGGAATGTTAATATAAAATGAAAACTAAAACCAAACATTGTAACTTCACTATGAGTAATCTCATTATTTCTCTAAACTTCATCTTAATCTCATTATATCGCTAAACTTCATCTTAAGTAGTATAAAAAGGTTGCCATGAAGTAAACCATCTCCCCTCTATAAAATTTTGAAATACAATGAACAATAAGTTTCTTTCGTTCTTTTGACAGTCTATCAAAATATTTCTCGGACCCCTCAACCAATATCCACCAATGCTCAGCAGAACCATGCAATTGATCCTTCCAAATAAATTCTGGTAATGCAATTGATCCTTCCAGATAAATTCTGGAAATATTACCAGTTCAACCTGTGACACAGTTCGTGTGATTGGACTTCTATTTGCGGACAAATGAATAAATGGAAAGCTTTTCAGACACTACTTTATCATTTTCCCCCAGGAAAATAACTGATCAAAGCACCAATTTCCCCATTTTCTAGAGATGATCTAACGGAGGATATCTCTGGAGAGAGATCCTTCTACAATTGATGAGGCCAAACCCGCCGATCCACAACTTTGCAAAATCCTGATAAAAGAGCAGTCATTGTACACCACAGATCATCTGTCCCGTCATCTTAGGCGTCCATTAGTAAGGAATTCCAAAATAATTAAGGCACGCCTCAATTTGCTGTATTACCAGAAGTCTATTGGACCTATAAGTAAGCTATAAGCTATGAGCTATGCGGCAGATAAGGAAATTTATTTTTCCGCAGACAAGTTGTCGCACTAAGAAGTTATCGGGCATATAAGCGCGACTCTCCTTGTGCCTCACGAGGATTCGCCTCTGTTACCAAGTTCGGCACAGGCGGGGAAGTCGGGGTCCCCTTTCATCAGTACATAAATCTTTCAGTAATATCTCAATCGCCATTGTTGGAACAGGCGTCTGGGATCACATATTAGCGCATGATGATGCTGGTTTGGACCGAGAGGAAGCGCTTCGTCCCTGCTAACACATGCAAGCACCTCATAGTCCGCTCTGGGCCAATCTAGGAAAATATGCACCGTTGGATCACGAAAATTTGGGTCGTTGGATCTCAGCCAATCTGCGCTGTTGGATTTGGAAAATATGGGCCGTCCAATCTTGCCAAATCTGGGCCGTCCAATGTCAGGCGATATGGGCCACCGGATCCAGCAGATCTAGGTCGTTCAATATACACAGATCTGGGCCGTCAGATCTTGTAGATCTAGGCCGTCCAATATACATAGATCTGGGCTGTTGGATCTAAAAACTGTGTGCCGTCCGATCTGGCCGATCTGGACCATCGGATTTTGGCAAATCTGGACCGTCCAATATCGTCAAATTTGGGCCGTTAGATATTGGTCGATTTGGTCCGTCCAATATCAAGTGGTATGGGCCGTCGGATCCGAAAAATCTGAGCCTTAGATCTTGCAGATCTAGACCGTTCAATATGCACAGATTTGGGCCGTCAGATCTTACAGATCTAGGTCGTCCAATCTACACAGATCTAGACCGTTAGATGTCGACAGATCTGAGTCGTCCGAATGAGTAGATCTGGACCGTTGGATCTAAAAACTGTGTGCCATCTGATTTGGCCAATTTGGACCGTTGGATTTTGGGAGATTTGGGCCGTCCGATTTTGGCAGATTTGGACGGCCCAATATCGTTAAATATGGGCTGTCAGATTTGGCAGATATTAGCTGTCAGATTTGGGTTGATTTGGGTCGTTGATCTACGCATATATGGACCGTTAAATATCGACAGATCTGATCCGTTGGCTCAAGAAGATCTGGGCCATCAGATAATGGCAGATCTGGACCCTTGGATCTCGGGCAATATGGACCATCGGATCTTCAAAATCTGGCTGCTTATCTCAGGAATATAAGTAGTGTTTCCTTTCAGTGGAGAAGTTATCAGAGTAAAAGTAGATTATCACCAATAGGTTATCCAATAAATATTATATGTTATCACCGATAGGCTATCTAATGCAGATCTAGTATCAGCGGTAGGTTATCCAATACAAATAGGCTATCATCGATAGCTTATCTAATACCGATAGGATATCAAATACCGATACGGTATCAGCAATAGGCTATCAAATACCGATACGGTATCAGTATAATATGAAAGGGTATCAATGATAGGCTATCAAATACCGATATGGTATCAACATAATCTGATAGGGTCTCGACGATAGGCTATCAAATATCGATAGGGTATCAACATAATCTGATAGGGTATCAACGATAGGCTATCAGCATAATCTGATAGGGTCTCAACGATAGGCTATCAAATACCGATAGGGTATCAAATACCTATAAGGTATCAAACACCGATAGTGTATCAGCATTATTCGATAGGGTATCAATGATAGGCTATCAAATACTGATAGCGTATCAACATTATCTGATAGGGTATCAACGATATGCTATCAAATACCGATAGGGTATTAACATTACCCGATAGGGTATCAACAATAGTCTATCAAATACCGATAGCATATTAGCATTACCCAATAGGGTATCAACAATAGGCTATCAAATACCGATAGCGTATCGGCATTATCCAATAGGGTATCAAATACCCCGATAAATTATCATCATAATTTGATAAGCTATCAACAATAAATTATCACCATAATCCGATAAGATATCAACAATAAATTATCACCGTAATCCGATAATCTATCTATAATCGATATAGCGTATCAACATTATTCGATAGGGTGTCAATGATAGGCTATCAAACACTGATAGCATATTAGCATTATTGGATAGGGTATCAACGATATGCTATCAAATACCAATAGGGTATCAACATTACCCAATAGGGTATCAACAATAGGCTATCAAATACTGATAGCATATCAACATTACCCAATAGGGTATCAACAATAGGCTATCAAATGATAGCGTATCAACATTATCCAATAGGGTATCAAATACCCCGATAGATTATCATCATAATTTGATAAGCTATCAACAATAAATTATCACCATAATTCGATGAGATATCAACAATAAATTATCACCGTAATCCGATAATCTATCATATAATCGATATGCTGTCAGAGATAAGCTATCATATAATCAATAGGCTATCAGAGATAAACTATCAAATACCGATAAGCTTTCACGTAATTGATAGGCTGTCATAGATAAACTATCAAATACTGATAAGCTATCACATAATCGATAGGCTTTCAGAGATAAACTATCAAATACCGATAAGTTATCCCATAATCCAATAGGATATCATCAATAGGCTATCAAATCTTGATAGGATATCATCAATAGGCTATCAAATCCCGATAAGGTATAAGGCTATCAAATAGCTCGATAACCTATCAACTACAGATAGAGTATCATCATAAACTATCAAATATAGACAGGGTATCAGCGATAGATTATATAATAAGCTATCAAATACAAAGAGGGTATCAATGATAGGATATGAACGATGGGTTCAACTTAGCCGCTAAATAATTTATTCGCCGAAATGACCAAACTTCCATTGGGCACCAAAATGACCAAACTTCCATCGGGAACAAGTTGCATATACATTTCCGCCTCTGCATTTGTAATTTATTTTGGGTGTGGGTATCAGTGGAGATTTATCTCATTCAAGTTCCTTTTCTTCTACAAAACGCCATGAAGCTCTGGAAACCCTAGCTCTGACCAATCTTAGCTCAAAGTTTTCCCTACCTTTGTGAAGCCCTTGCTCTGTGATGATGATCCCAAACTCAGTGATGGTGAATCATTTGTTCCGCGTCGGTGATCCCTAGTTCTATTGGCATGTTGGTGCCATAGTTTTTTGGATTTTGGCTTCTGGGTTTTCGGTGGATGTAGGCTTGTGAGAATGCTACCTCAAATCAGTGACCGGTTTGTGAGAAGCCTAGCTCAGTCTTTTGGCATGGAGAGCTTCGTCGAAAACCAAAGTGATGGCTGTTGAAAACGCTAGCTCTTAGTTTCCCTTCCTCTGCGGAACCCTTGCTTTGTGATGGTACTCACTGGACGTTTGCCCTTTACAGGGGTAATCCCTTCTCCACTTATGTAATCTCAGGTTATAACCAAATCGTGCTTCCATGACCAACACATATGCTATGTTCAACGCATAATTTTTGGCATTTTGTCGAAAATATCTTACAAACTACAATTCTTTCTATGTAGTTAGCTTCCAAAAACACATGATCTCCAGGTTTGAGCTGAAATCATACACATATGCCCATCTACTTGAGGTGGCCTTAATGCCTACCTATACATGACAATGAGGTGGTATTTAATATATAAATACCTGTCAAATGATACCATCCTCTTCTTCCGAGTTTTATTCTTTGCATTTAACGTTTTTTCGAGCTATTTTTAGGTACATTGTCGTTCCAACTAATTTGTTATATCCGGATTTCAAGACATTCTTGGAGAGCCTTTTAATTGAAGTACATTTTTTTATTTTATTTTTTTGCAAATAAAAGAGGTTTGCAAGTTATGGAATTTGATTCCTTTGGGTGCTTGTCGCCCATGGAAACGCGTTAGGGTGGGGCGGGGCGAGGCAAGGAGGGCTAGGTCGAGTGGTGTGTGGGCGCTCAAGCACATAAGCCATGCCAGAAAAGCTGTTGTGACTGCCCGTGTGTCCTCTGCATGTTCATGCAGCCGTTCTTCGGGCACTTCCTCGTGCCTTTGTTTGGGGCATGTGCCCATGGAAACCCCAAATATCTTTCGGGCAGGTTGGCGCCCATGGAAAAACGTTCGGGTGGGTTTGGTCATGTCTCTTATGGGCACTCAAGCACACAAGGTCATCCTAGAAATGCTAAGTTGTGACCACCTATGTACCTTGTGCTCATTCGTGCAACGCGTTTGTCGGGTGCTCCCTTGTGCCTTCGTTCGAGTTGGGTGCCCATGGAAACCCCAAATATCTTTCAGCGGATCAAGTCGTGTCATGTATGGGTGCCCATGGAAACTCATTCAGGCGGGTATGGTCGTGTCACTTGTGGGTGTTAGAGCACATGGGGTCGTGCCAAAAATACTAAATTGTGACCGCTCATGTGACTTGTGCTTGTTCGTTCGGCCCATTGTCGGGCGCTCCCTCATGCGGTAAGGGTTGTGCATAATACTATGAAGTTTAGCTTGGTATGCTTACAAGCTTGAAACCACTGCAAATGTTAATATTGAATTCTAGCATATATATATATATATATATATATATTGTGGTCCCCAATTCATCGTCCACTGAAAAAGATGGGGGTGCGCTCTAGCCGTTCTGGGGATGTGTCCTACATAACCGTCGTTCCCCCATCCCCAAAACCAATGCAACATAATTTTTAACAGTCTTTCAAAACCCATTTTGTGGATTGTTCAGAAATTAGTTCCAGAGCTTACGGCTTCTGCGACACTCTAGTCATGTGGCTCCACACCTGTGGAGAGACCGGATTCTGTATTCCTAGGGGATGGTTGTCTTTTACAGGAATAATTCCAAGATTGAAGGGGTCATGACGAGAGCGCAAAGACAAGACAAAATCACTAGAAAAGAAAAATCATTGCCGACTCGCATGGAGAAAACTACTCTTACGTTGGGCGTCAACATGGATTTGGATCGTATGTAGGCCTCTCCAGAAAGGCCTTGGTTGGTAATTTTATCTTCTTACAGACCAACTCATGAGTTGGGTTACACAGTCCTCAAAAACCTTACTTGGTTACACCTTGTGTGTGTGTGTCTCCTTGTCAACAATTGGATACACTTCCACATTCTAGCAGAGAATCACTTGGCACTGATTTTACACAAAAACTGGGTGATTAGCAGTGGGAGCTTATGGTTAAAGAGGTGGAACATGGATTTTGACCCCCTCACTAAGAAACCTAAAACCCAAAACCTATGGGTAAACTTGTGGCTTTTCCTTTGCAGTTCCAGAAGAGGCAGATTATTATCAAGGTGGCTAATGTGATTGGAAAATTCATTTTCTTTGACAACTTGGTCTTGGTAAGGTTTGACAAGCGGATTCTTCGAGTTTTGGTGGAGTGTGTTGTCACATTTGATTTGCCATGGGAGATTGAAATTACACATGGGAAGACATTTTGTCAGCGTTTGGACTATTGAAGAGTCTTGTTCAGATGTATTGTATGTTGTCTTAAGGCTTCTTGCCCTAATTTTTTAAGTCAAAATTGGGCGATCAAACTCTATGGTGGACCTTTCTCCATTATTCATGATTCTTCTGGTCTCGAATACACATTTTTTTTGTCGAGTTTCACGATGGAAATGTTCTAGCAAAGTCAAAGGAGGGAGTATTGGGAAATCTTCAAGGGAATCTTACTTTTGAAGATTTGGCTAGCACAAAGGATTAATCTCATGAGTCTCATCCTATTGTTGGAGTTGTAGATGATTCAGGCCCCCCCTGTGAGCAGTGGAGCTTTCCTATAGTTTCAGTGCTCTAATGTTGAAGGTTCTTATTTTCGTCCATTCGTTTATCAATGAAATTATTTTCATCCTAGGCTTGGTGATCTGAAAGGGGTTGATCATAGTGATTGCTTGAAGGATGATCCTTCTTTTTGGGAAGAAATCACAAGAATGTTGTCAAAGCCTCTTTCCTCTGAGGAGATATTATTGGTAGAAAAGTTTGAAATGGGTACTTCTTAGTTTTCTTCTTGTACTTATTTTTTAATCTTAGCAATCATAATAACTTATATCATGATCATATCCCTCCTTTACCTAACTTGGTGGTGGTGTTATTACTCAGGTTTTCCCAAAAGTTGTAAGAAAGGGAAAGGAGGTCGAGGTAACCACAAACCAATCTTTTAGATGCAGATTGTAGCCAATCTGCATCCAGAGAGGGCTCTCTCTTTAAGTTTTAGCTTTGTTTTTTGAAGATATTAGGCTAGTTGTGAAGTTTAGGAGTTTGTTTGAATTTGGGTGGTGAGATTCAATAGTAGAGGGATAAGACTCAGTAGTTTAGTCCATTGGGCTAATGGAGTCAAGTAAGATGGATTTACTGGATTTGGGTTTCTTAACAAAAGATGGTTTCACAGAGCAAGGTGGTCAAATAGTGAACAAATAAAGACTTGGAATAGATGGAATGGGTTTCAAAAATGGGAGAAGGGAAATTAAGAATCCTTCAACCTATTTCAGGAGAGAATTTGGATGATTACTGATAAAGAGCAGTGAAGAATTCCTTAACAAATAATCAATATGAAAGAACTAGAAAACAGGAGCAATTAAGATTTCACTGTTTATCCTAATTCAGCAGAAAACATAGAAAATGATAACTTTGAAAACAGAGTGCAATAAAGCAAATTCTGAATTATTCTTTTTTGTTTATCATTGAGATATGAAATAGAGATGATATAATAAAAAAAGAAAACTTTAAAACATGAGGTATAGAGGACTTATTGATCCAGTGTTTGCTTCAAGAAATTTGTGAAAAGTCCCATGCATTAATTCTTTCTCCAGCAAGCCATGCGAAAATTTGATCCAATCAGCACTTTATTCCAAAAACTCAGTATTACAACAATGTATATGAATCCACCCCAAAATACTTCAAATGAAGAAGTATTTATACTAATTCTAAACTGAAATATCTTGAAAAAATATCAAGATTAGTTTCACAAATATCTCCAACTGTTTACATTAATAGAACTTAAATAAAGGACATTCAAAGCTAATGAATCTATTTGGAACTATTTCTATGGCTTTATGGTAACAAACAAGAGAAAGTCGAATTTGATAGCAACTCTTAGTTGATGATGAGGCATCCCAGTCACTAACTGCATCCTTCCTTTGTGCATTCTGCCTCAGAAATTCTGCAAACTTGGGGTCCAATTATTCGCTTGTATATCTCAATCTGAGATAGATATGTACAAAGTGAAAGAGGTTATTGTAGATAAGTATGTTTTTGAGGTAAACCTCTCTCAGTTTCCCAAAATTCATCTCCATCGGTTCCCAATATTTTCTGTAAAAAGATGTCAAAAACAGGACTTTTCACAAACTGAAAAATAGGCTGTGAAGACATGCACTTATCTCCCTCTTGGTAATACCTGTGTAAAAAGTGAGAGAGGTGTTTGTAGCTTGGCCTGTTAGGAACAGAAACCTCTTCTAGTTTCTAGAAATACTTCTTTTATTAGCCACAATAGTTTCTGAAAAACTATGACTTAAACATGAAATTTATGAAGAATGTACCATTTTTGCTCTAATTTCATCTTTTAACCTTAAACTTCTTTTGACTGTTTTTCACTTTTACTTTGGAAAAAATTCATTGTAGTTGGTGTTTTAAAATTTGCTTAACCCTCAATGTCTTCATGTTTACTTTTACTTTTTACTGTTTACTTTTTACTTTTACAGCTCTGTTTTTTCATCTCTCTTCACTTTGACATGAATCTGTATGCTATGCTTTGTAACTGTCTTCTTTGATGTTTATCTTCATCCTAGCTGATTTACTTGACTTGGTCTTCAATCTAATACTCTTTAACCTTGATACACTTTGACCGTTCTTTACTGTGTCCTTTTACTTTCGCTGTGTAGTTTAGGTTTTTACTATCTGTTTCAACAGTAAATCCTTTTAATTCCATGTTTCTTTTGCTTGTCTTTTAACTGTATGTTTTATTTTCCATCTTTGTTTGAATAGTTTTGATAACAATATTGGATTAAACAGGTCTTATGACTAGTATTAAGACTGTTTATCCAAGGATGCGGTCTTCTGATCACCTGTCAAACAAAACAAATTGTTAAGAAAGCATTGGTTCGCAAGGGGGGTTGAAAAGTTTTCATTTGAGCTTGAGAGGTCTGTGGAGAGAGTCCAGAATGATTTTTGGGAGGTAAACCATGCTCGAATTGGTTAACAGAGGTTTCAGGTGGCGCAGCATGCTACAACGAAAATGACATTTGTTCGCTTTATTTCACAAAACTGAGGTTGGCGGGGTTTTTTGGTTTTATTGGGCGTATGACATAAGTGAGATGTGACATTTTGTCGTTATGTGGAGGGTGGTAAGCGGTTTGTATCGCACCGCTTTTGGATTCAAGTAGTATCAGGCAGAGGGTGAGCGATCACATCGGCTGCGTGACGTGTGGCGGGAGTACGGGGGCAAAACCGCATGGTGATCGCGAGTTAAAGCGCGATCACTAGGGGGGCACGATATTGTCCTCAGCCGTCGAATGAAAGTGGATTGATCGGACGGTGGACGGGCATGGGATATGGCGGGGACTTAATACAACGGGCCCGACATAATAAACA
>APFE030977797.1:63255-75038 GCA_000404065.3 Pinus taeda | reverse complement strand
CTTATTTCCATAAAATAAATTATAAATCAATATAAATAATATTAGAATGAATTATATATAAGGAATTATTATTTTAAATAAATTAATGAATTAATTTTTAAGCTAACCATGAATTTATTTTACCTGATTTAACTTATTTCCATAAAATATATTATAAATTATTAATAATAATATTATAATATTAACAATATTAAATTAATTTTGACCTGGGTCCTTTAGTCAAAATTAGCCGTTTAATTAGCCGTTGGAATCTCTGCTCAGACTATTTAACATGATAAGCTGGATCTGTTTCTTCAACTTGTCCTGACAATGAACCACACTGGTTGGTTCGAAATGTGTCGACAAAAGATTATTTATGTGATTTCGCCGAAAATTATCTAAACAACAAATATGTTAATAGTTAACATGAAGTAAAATGAAAACAAGCGCTAAGTAAATGTTAAAGATTTACATTAAACTTAGGCTAAAGTGGGAAAATGGGTTTTCAAGTGATATGGTGCATTATTCCTAAGTAAAGTAAGATTTTTACTTAGGAAACGAATTTATGAAATCAAATGAATGGTTTATGAATGATTCTAAGTACTTAGGCTCTCAAATCATTGGGCCGAGGGTCCGGTCCCTCCAAAAGTCAAAGAAATGATATGAGCCCCTTTAATTTAATAAATGCCTTGGTACTTAGGGGAAATTATTAAAAATTTAGGGAAAATGAGTAGGGGAGTTAATTATTCTGACTTTGCTTTGCTTGTGATGATTTCAATGTACTGTATGCCTTGGCCTTGTGATGAAAGTGAAAGATAAACACATTTAGAGACATCATTCATCACATATAGTTCTGCAACATCAACTACCTACCCTACCTACTCTATCCTAGCATTTTTTCTTCTTTATTTGGGTGCACTTAGACTGGCAAACCCTTATCCATCTTCTTTTTCTTTTACATGGCAAGCTTACCTAAGTCTACACTTATTACATCCAAGGGCTCAGATTAAACTGTTGAGCTCCTTTTATTTACTCTACCTATCTACTTATCTGCCAATATTACACTGTTTGGCCAGATATTTATTCTCTATCTCTAAAACATGAAATTCAAATATGAACTAGCCAAGCTTAAGCTGTTTGACTATTCATCAATTGTGGCAGAAGTCGAACAAGTTGCACACAATTGCTTATTGCAGAAAATGAAATAGTAGTGGCATTTTAGGCTAGCACACTTTCCTGGTCTTTTTGTTTGGGGTCCATTTCTTCTCATTTTTTTGACCATTTTATTCTTTTTACCCTTTGATTTTTCTTTTAGGGTATACCCTCTTTACATTTTTTAAATTTTTGATCTTTTGAAAATATGGAAAACCTTTGCAACAAGGAAAGGTATGAACATATTACAGAGCTCATCAAGTCAATCATGAAATATGACACCTATTGGTATAGGAGCATAACATGTGGCACCTAAGACCTATCCAAATTTCTTTGGTCTTGAAAAGTTTGTTAACATTGTGCTAAGGAAGTCGGATATTTCATTGTCCTCTTTTTCACCAGTAGTTTCACTAATTCTTCCTCTAGTTTGCCTTTTCGGAACTCTGACTTGATTGGTGACCTGCCTGTTCATCTGGGGTATGCTTCTACTCCCTCATACTCATCCTCCCCTAGTGTTAGCACATGGTTCTCTTCAAACTTGCTCGACTTCCTCAATCCCCCTGCTTTAATGAAAGTTTAAACCTCATTCCTCTCCCTGTTCACTAAAATTTGGAGCCTAAATAGACGAAGGGTCAGAATTTGAAATCTTCCTTTAGCAATGTGACCATTAGGTAGAAAAAACATAACAAGAAAGCCTTGGCCTAGGAGGGTGCTATCAAAGGAGGTTTGTACTCCGGAAATATGTCTTTCTCTGAGGAAAAAAGGGCGCTTAGAGCTAAGATGCCCTCTCAGGAAGGTCCCCTGTGATAGTGATGTCGATCAATATTAGGGGAGTGGGGGACAAAGTAAGAAAAACTCCCTCAAAAGAACTCTAAAGATCATAAGACGTCTGTTGTCCTTATTCGGGAAACAATGGTGGTAGGGGGTAAAGCTTGTGATTATTTCCTTTTAACTTTGTCTAGATTGAAAGGCTTGTGCTATTAATATTTTGGATTTATCAGGGGATCCATTAACTACATGGAATCCTAATGTTGTTGATCTTAAGTCTTACTTTTCATGGGCTAGTATCATCTTGGAAGGCTCCTTAAAAGCACTGAACACCCCCATAAAGCTACTTAACTTTATGGACCTTGTGATAATAGGCGAAATTTTTTGAACTAGTTGCAAGAAAGTGGTTTTCTACTTGATTAACCCATCATTTTTGTTGGGGACCTCGCTTTCACCATCTCAACTTCTAAAATTTGGTGAGCTAGGGCCTGGGTTGACCCCTTATCTCCTTATTTCTCTCCACTGATTCAAGAATCTAACTTTGTTGATATCAGGGCTTCCCCTATGAGACTGGCCTAGACAACTGGTAGGGTGGATGAGAGTGGGATAGCTAAAAGATTGGTAATATTCCTTTTAGTTGATTCCCTCTTGAAAAGTCTTGGTAGGTTCTAAACTTGGACCTGTCTGGCTAACATTTCTGATCACTCCCCAATCATCCTCCAATTGGACTTTGATACTTATAAGATACATTATCCTTTCAAATTCAATCCCACGTGGATGGAGGCTGTGTCTTTTGTTTTCCTGATGAGAAAGAGTCAGCAAGAGCTTTCAAACAAATCTTTCGACGCAGCCATGTAAAGTTGGGTGTATAAAATGAAAATTTTAAAACTTAGGGTGAAGGAATGGGATACGCGTAAAAAACAAGATCGGAAAGCAAATCTTATACATAATGAATCTCAATTTGATAGAATTTTTCAGGCTTATGTGAATACAATTTTTCTTGAAGAGGTTACCTCTGCAATTTGGAAGAGAAAAATATCCCAGATCTTAAAATAAGAAGAAGAGGAATGGAGGATGAAAAGCATAGCTATTTGGATAAAGGCGGGGATGGAAATATAAAAAAAAAAAATTCCACTAGTTTGCAAATATAGAATCAATCACAACTCTATCACGGAGATTAAGGACGAGAAGGGGATAATTAGAAGCTCCCAAAAAGATTTAGAGAAGGAAGCGAAGGAGCATTTCAAGGATATTTTTACAAATCCTGGTATTAATAATATTTCTTCCCAATTGAAGGTACTTCAAAATTTTCTAAAGTTCTTTTCAAAGGATGATTCCGCTAGACTTGGCAAATATGTAACTTTGGAAGAAGTAAAGGGGTGTTAAAATAGTTTGCAAGATAAAAGTCACAGACCAAATGGGTGGACAATAGAGCTATACCTAGCTTTCTTTGATCTGATGGGGAATGAGATTTTACATGTAGTGGAGGAAGCTAGAAGGAAAGGATCTATTAAAGGTGTTATTAATGCCACATTTATTACTCTAATTCCAAAAGTTCAAAACCTGAGAATTTTAATGACTTCAGGCATTTCATTGTGTAACTTAATATATAAGATTATTGCAAATATCTTATACATTCATCTTAGAGAAAAACTTGCTAAGATGATTTTTTTGAAACTATTTAGTTTCTTTCCAAATAGGAAAATCCATGATGTTAATGGAATTTCTCAAGAAACCCTCCACTCTATTAAATTAAATAAAAAGAAAAACAAAAAAAAAAAACAGAAAGACAAAACAAAATGATGCACACATTTTGAAAGTGGATCTGGTAAAAGCATATGATAAAGTCAATTGGACTCTTTTAGATTGATTCTCTTCAAACTAGCCTTAATATGGAAGTGACCAACTAGATCATGGGGTGTGTAACCTCGACGAATTTTGCAGTGGTGATGAATGGATCCCATTTCAACTCTTGCCGCAGCACTAGGTGGCTAAGACAAGGTTGTCCCCTTTCTCCTCTACATTTTTTTGTTAATAGTTGAAGGTTTAAGCACACTGATCCTTCAAGCCAAATGTGTTGGGAATTTAAAAGGGGTGAAAGTGACTAGATCAATGCAAATAACTCATCTTTTTTTTTATGATATCTTAATTTTCGGAAATGGATCTTCTGTTGAATGGGAATGTTATGCCAAAATTATCTCTCTCTTTTTTCAAGCCTCCAATATGGAGGTTAGCCTACAAAAATCTACTTTTTTTTCCAAAACAGAGCCCAGGATGACAATCTCAATCTCATAAAGTCCATACTAACTTTTGAAGTGGAGCTTCTTTCCAAAGGTCTTAAATGCCTGGGATTTTTCTTGAAACCAAATTGTTAGTTAAAGGAGGATTGGACTTGGCTCCTTAAAAAGGTTGATCATAGAATTATAACTAGTGTTTCATGTGGCTCTCTCTTGGGGGAAGGGTGATACTTGTAAAGTTTTTCCTTTAAAGTAACCTTTTTTATTGGATGACACTTTCAAAAATCCCTAAATTTATCATTAATAGATTAGGAGATAAAATGTGTAGTATTTTGTGGACTAGAAAAAAGGAGAAAGGAGTACATATGGTTAGGTGGGAATCCCTTTCTCTACCTAAATTCTTTCGAGGTTGGGGATTTAAGAATACATTTACGTTTGGAACTTCCCTATCTATGAAGACTCTATGGAGAGTAATAAATGGCTCCAGTCGTCAACATGTGCTTAGCTTGAGTGGTAGGGAGTGGTTTACCATCCCATCCACTCAGGTTCATGTCCCACATGGCCCATCATAGTAAGGCTGGAAGGATGCATGTCCCATTGGATTCTGGGATCCAGCTCTAGTTCTGGTGGTCTCCGGATGTCTCGATCTACGTCGAACTATGAGTTTCTGATATATGTGGGTTGCGGGCTATTGCATATATCTGAGGAGGTTGCTATTTCCCTATCAAAATTTTAGGTTGAAAAATAAATGGCTCCAATATGTGGCAACAAATTATAAAGGTTGTATTTAAAGAAGAAATTTGTCACTACATGGTTTAGATCATCCTTTTCTATTTTCTCCCAGAAGGCTCTATCAACTGGAAAGACCTTATGGACTCCTTTTTGGGGCTATCCTCTTGGATTGCCTGGAAGATAGGAAATGGGAATAAACCTTAATGGTATAAACCTTCTATAAAACTGTCAATGGATGTATTGAGTGGGCCTAATGGTTAAGAACATTGCTTCCTTGCAAGAGGTCATAGGTTCAAATCTAGAGGGTTGTAGAGTATGTTCACTTTCATAGAATTTAACAGTCAAATCGTTGCGCAAAGGCAGGTCCCTTGTCCCATAAACAAGGGGATCTCACACACCAATTCGTTGTCTGGCTTGCTATGACCTTAAAAATATATTATTGTTATCATTATTGATGAAATAAAATCTTTTGGCCATTTCTTTTGTAATTACTATGTAAAATTGCTTAATGGGTATTCATTTAGGCTTGTTGGATTTGTTTTAAATTCTTAACAAGTTTGTTGTTCGAAATTTGCAACCATGGGAAAGAGTTTGTACATGGCTCTCTATATGGTGCTTATGGTTCAAAAAATTATTTCCATGGCCAAAAACTCCTCAAGCACCATGTTAATCTTCATGATTACTCCCAAAAGCTACAATTCAAATCTTTATTTTTAGTTTTGATCTTACAACAATGTTATCTTCTTGAAACTTGGCATGTGCACTACAAGAGGATATTTTTTTCATTGTAGTACGCCCCACCCCCAAGCCCAAGACATAGCTCAATGATTGAGTTGCAGAGGAACTTTTCCTCCACATTATGCCTTGCCATTTGTCCTTGTGTGAGCGGGAAGAACCTAAAGGAAAACATATCACTCACTCATATTTGTATTCATCACTTTTTTCATGGCTGCTTATTTGGCTTACTAGTGGATGTTGAAAATCGTATAAGCTTCAGTTAAAAACCAATATCAAGGTCATCCTTATACATACACGTTGATAACCTCTCTTGGAGAGACCATCCCAATCTTAAGTGATGTATAAATACAACTCTCATTTGTAATTGATCATCTTGTGATCAATAATCATTAATAAAGGGTTTTGCCTAAGGGCACCTATCAAGTGTAGGTCCTTGTGAATGGGTTTATTTCTCTCCTTAGAATACTTTGGTTCACTCTTTATTTAGGTTTGCACCCTGCATAGTTGATATATCCTCTTGTGTTTCTCTAGTGCTGGTTTGTTTTTCTCTTTATTGTGGAGTTTGGGTTTGTGTTGGTTTTGTTCATTTCTCACACTCTTTCTTGTGAATCTTGACAATATCATTATATGGGATAAAAAATACTCTAAAATTATTTAAAAACATTTCTTTGGTATGTATATATTACTTGCAATCTAAGTCACTAAATTTCATTGATCAAATTTGAAATTTGACACATTTGAAGAGAATTTGGTAAAATTTGGTCAATAAATTCATCAATCAAATTAGTCGTTGTTTAATAAACAAATTTAAGTATGCTTGTTAATTGTTGTGGAAGGAGATGTTATGGAATGTGCCTTCTATTTGCATGAGAGTCCATCATGTGAATTCAGTAGCAATATGTCCCCCTTTATTTTCCTATATAGTGTCATGACTCTAGAGATGCCGTCATAACCCAAGGTCTCAGAAACCCTCCCGCCATGTGGCGCCAATGCGGTTCTTCCCAATGGATTGCCTAAAGTGGGCATACTAGACTTGGACCATGCCTTCTCTCATTTATTAGCTGAAATTTAACTTAACCAATCTTTAACTTACGATCAATTGCAAAAATTCACCACATCCAAGAGACAATGTAAAATAGGCATTATCCATCCTAATACTCAAATCATAAGTTTAATAATAAACTTTGTTACAAAAACCAACCCAACTTTGTCGATCCCCAAATTTTAGCTCTTTGAGAAAACCCAAAATTTGGGGCTCATGTTCCAACACAAAACATAATCTTAGTGGCCTACAACAAACCAACAAAACCCCAGCGTTTGGCCCACACACCTCTACCTCACAGATAGAGCACAACCTTCACCTCATGCTCTTTGTCTTGTCAACTCTACGAGGAGTTCACCACGTGCTCAGCCTGAACGATCTGTGGTCTGTGTGCTTTGAGCTATCCATTGATTTATTTCCTCCACTCTGAACATATACATGTCATGCACATGCCCATCAATTGTTGCATTGGTTGGGTGGAATGGGCCAACACACGCCTATTCATTTTGTGTCCATGTCAAATTATAACTAATCAAGATGACATATCTCTTGCACGCCACACACATTTAAAGAATGTCTTGTCTACGCTTCATTCCAACTCAATCTAACCATCTCGCTCGCGTGCTGTACATTGGAAACCCCAAATTTGGTTGTGGCCACCGCAACATCACTCTTATTGACCTATGCACATTGTTGTGCAGCTAACCAATGGATATAGCATGAGATGATTCCTTACGTGTTGATATGCACACGGTAGTGTCGTGCAATTGTGCTCATCACATCGCAACTCAGCATGGCACCCAAATCATGGATTGAGCACCTCGAATGTCCATTTTGACTAGTGGAGTATCATGCGATATCACATATTCCTTAGGTGTGTATCGAGCATGGGCTCTAGGGACCTTACATATAGTCTTCTAATGATGTAACAATTGAAATCATGCGCTACTTCATGGTGTTGATGCCCAACCACCTAGAAAACAATTAATCTACCTTCCAACTAAAATGTCAATTATTAATGCATTAAGATTGCCCACTGTTAATACATTTAATTTTAAGCATTGTTACTACTAAGTTTATTAGTGTTATCTATGAGAATTAACTACATATGTATTATATTAAAATAAATTTATATATTACCGTGTAAATTGAAAATAAACTTAAAGATATATAATTCATCATTTATATAAAAAAAATATATATTTAAAAGATACATAAATTAAATAATTTATCTAAAAACTTATATAAATAATTAAAAACTTGATATCATATTTAATGTATTTATTATATAGTTTTAGTTGTTTAATTTAATGATGAATATTAACTATTTTTATTATTCAATGAACAAGAACATGAATTAGGGGACTATCCCTAAGCTCTTAGTGTTCAAAATAGTTACTATTCAATTGTCAAGTTTAATGATTTGTAATCCGCAGAAACTATGTCAATGACAAATATATATTGATATATAACAAAAAAAACAACAAACCTCTATGTAACGATTACATTTGATGGGTGTTTACATATTCTTCTTTATCACATCAATGATGATGTGCATTTAAAATTGAAGATTTACAAGTAGCCATATATATACTTTTCGTCAGAGGGCTCTTTTTAACACTGCAACATGTTTGATGTGCAGTTAAACTGTCAAATTAAAAGGCAAACTGAAAATTTAATTGTATAAATATATGTGTATTACATATTCAATGAAACTTGTATTTGTAAATGCAGTTGTCTATAATGCGATTTTTTTTAAGCATTTCCGGTGGAATTTTCAACAATCAGTCATATCAAAGCAAAGTAGGTGTGTGAAAGGCTGAAGATATCTGCTGCATGAAAAAACACACAAATTTTGATTGCATATTCAAATGAAAAAGTCTAAAATTTCTCTTGAATTTGAGGATCATTTTTACTCATAATAAAAACATGACAATTTTTACTAGGGAAACAGTACAAAAGTACCTTATTCTACACCATTTTGATTCACATAATGGCATGTGAGTCCTCACACAATTAATAATTCATTTGATTTATTGGGCCCTGAGTTTACTCCTTTTGACAGTTACATTTTTCTATTCACCTTGTTATATTTTTTAAAATATAAATACACAAAATGTCGAGAATGTGGATGGTATCCATGAACTACACATAATGATTGTGACTTGGGATAGCTACCATTGAGGGGAGAAAATATTAGGAATTCTACCTACTGCTAGGGTGTGATTCTTGAATGGCGAATTTAATATGAATGTGAACTGCAGCTTTAAGCACTTTTCCTCTTCCCATAAATTGTACCTATCTTGGTATCATTGCATGCTTCTTGCTCAATGTTTGGTTGTTCATATACAGTGATTGTATTTATGAGGGAATGAAGCATAAAAGAAGTTGTAATGATGTCTAGGCTGTTAAATCTAAGGTAATCTGTTAAGTTTTGTCAAAGTTCAAATATATTTAAAATCATATGATGTTATTTTAAATGCAAATTCATAATAATTTTATATTATGAATGGGCTACCTTTATATTCACAACAAAAGTTGCTCTTATATTCATAACAAAAAGTACATAATACATCATTATATTTAAATGAGAGGTAAAAATAAATATCCTGAAAAGGGCAGTTTAAAACAAAACACAACACTTAGGAGTGCCCAGGAAACTTATACCCTTCCTATATGTCTTAATCCTCAAGATATTAACGCATATGCATGAACATTATGATGACTAACTGGATCACATGGCTTAAGATGGAAACATGTGTCCTTGTAAGGGATATCAGACTTAGCTTTTCAGCGAATTCGAGTTGAGTGCTACAATAAATATATGAGATTGCTTATTGCTTAAGAAAAATGGAACAAAACAGCTTCTTGTACTAAGAAGATTTGCACAACTGTACACAGAATCATGACAAAAAAGTGGCTAGTTGATGAAAGTGTTTCTTTACAAGCTTTTACATCCACAGCTAGCTGCTGACTTAACGACAACATTCAGTTCCTAAAATACACGCTAAAATACAATGCTCCAGAAATACACCTAGAGAAAACGTCTTGGACCATATGCCAGAGACATGCTCACTGGTTCAAGGACGTGATCCTTGAACATATCACAAAAATGCTTTGTTCAATCCCTAACAGAAGCAAACGGAATAAGTCCAGCCATCACTGGAAGAACTAAAACTAGTGTAGCATGGAAAACAAACTTACGAATCCATGAGGGTGTCAAACTGCTCCTACCAGATTTTGAAGTCGGGCCATTCATAAAACAAAATAAATGTGATGTAAAACAATTGGCAAAGGCGTGCAAAATACAAAGTAGTTCACAATGTACGCGCCAATGAAATCCACTTCCTCCCAGGCTATCCACAGAGAATTTGCCTGCCCAACCACATAAGCCTCCTAGTAAAACCAAGATAATCGTTGCTGGCTTAGCCTGATTAGAGCTTGTGACTGTGTGGCGGAATAATAAATAGACGATCACTGAAACAAAATCAGCACCTGCTAGCATAGGGGATATTACCATAATTTCGCATGCAATAGTTTGGAATATTCCTGTTACAGTGTCCACTGGGTTGGAAAACCACGAAGACTTTTGTGATTCCTACACACAATTGGAACAAAAAACAATCACAGAAATGTAAAGAATAATATACAACTTATATTGAGACTTGATATTATACACATCAACGAAATTACCTTGGTGGCTTGGCATGATGTGATCGCTTCTGAAAGGAGCGAGCGTGAATATCTTGAAACACCATAGGCTAAAGCAAGGAGCATGAGTATCATCCCCACCGCTAATTCATCTGCACATTGTCTGCTAAGCTCAACATATGCCCTCTTTTGTTTTTCATCTGTGAATGCACTCTCTTTAAACAATGCTTTGGAATGGTTAAACTGTAATTTGTTCCTAGCCAACATATTCGACTCTGAATTAATATGAAGTTGTTGCTCTTCAAGTTTTAATTGCTTCATTTTTTGCATGAGCTCGAGTGATTTTAATTGGTTGCTTCTTTCTTGTTCCCTCACAGACTTATCAAATACATTAAGAACATTTTGCCGAATATGCCAATTAGAAATATCCGTCCTATCTGAGAATACAGATAACATAGCTGCTTCAGGTAAAGAGCCAGAAAAATTCCTCAGTTGTCTATCGGAGATTTCCTCGCATTGTGGATATCCATGTAACACAATCTTCTGACAATCCTCTAGAATCCCTGATGTTTCTTTATTCCCATGTATTTCCGCTCTGACATTAGACACACTATTCTCTCCAGAATCCTCTGCTGTAGCTGTAGTCTTTTCAGTCAATATAGAAAAGGAATTATCCATTAAAAACTTTGGACATTGTGCAGCCTGCACTTCCACATCTTTAATAGCCGAGTTACTTCTTTCAATTTCCCCAGAACCAGCACCACAACTATGGACATTTACTTCGGACTTCACATGGTCGAAATTACTCTGCTTCACATTACCAGCAAGAGTTACTTGCGAGGTTGCACCCTCACTACCTACAACTTTATAGTTATCTTCAGAGGCTTGGCCCTTGCAATTTTCGGTTCCCTCTGAAAACTTTCTACCAAGCTGAGATTCAGCTTTCATGAAGCTCTGCTGCTTCGAAAAGTCTTGCTGTAAACTGGGTAATCCATTTTCATTTCCAGTCTTCCATGCATGCTCACATGTAGTATCGAGACTGCATACTTTTTCTTGCATTTTCCCCTTTTCATCTGACTGCAGTTGACATTGTTTCTTATTTCGTTTTTTCCTCCGTGTTGTTTTACACTTTGTTCCGTGTTGTGACTATTGACATCTGTTACAAAACCATGTAATGAACTATCAGCAATCTGCCCATATGGGTTTGCATTCCACTTTCCTTCAGAATCACATGATATCTTATCATTATCGCGGTATTGTGTTGAAGGTGCTTCTGAAAGATGCTTCAAAGTCATTTGCAAACTGTCTGCTTTCAGTATATAAGATCTGAACAAGCAAAACATCACCTAAGTTCCAGCCACAACATTTCTGCTTTCATCTATAATAGTTTAAGGAGTAAAACATGAAACTTATATGGTTCCTTTTCTGGAAAATAAAACTAACCTGGGACAACGATTCCTTTATTGTCAGTCCCATGAGCTGCA
>APFE030977797.1:0-31855 GCA_000404065.3 Pinus taeda | reverse complement strand
AAAACTGTAGAATACTTTTTACGGTACGACAGTCAATCTTCCCGAATGCTGTGTTCAGTGCATTGCGATCGATAGGGCGGTAGACACGGCTTCTTAAGGATAAAGGATATAGCCTATTGTGGTCTCCCAATATATACTTGACAGTACGTGGGAGCACAATTCCGTACTGGCACTTGTCGTCTCAAAGAGGAGGAATCACCCAACCTACAGTGAAAGCGATAGTTACCAGGCTTATGACACGGGAATACGTCTCTAGCCTAGACTTCTAAATGTTGTGCGTTAGGTTCCAAAGCGTTTTTATGTTCATTCAATTTATTTTAAAGTTGATCTTTCTTAAGGAGTTTGCCTTTCAGGTTCACCGCGTGATGTAGATGTACAATTCCTAAAATGCAATCTAAGATGATAAACAGTCATTTAATCTTCTTTTTGCAATGAAAATCCTAGCTACTAAAGAAAGAGGACTGAGATTCTTTCAACATAGAGCAGAGAGCACACACTAGATGCACTGTCCTAAATCAAAATCAACAAGAAGTCTAAATGCAAATGCACAATGCATGTATTTGTTTTCAGCCTTCTTAATGTGTGAATGACAAAAAGAATGCTAAGTACAAATCTGAATTATCTTTCCGAAGCGACAGTACTAATGATTTTCTTTTCAAAAAATGAAGGAAAGCAATGACGACACTTTACAATTTTGAATTGAAAACTGCTTTCGACACTTGAAAAACTACTAATCCAAATCAAATACAAGAGTAACAGTGTAATCGACCATCATGAACAATAGAATTCTTTTCTTTGACTGAAAACGACACTTGTGACACTTTCAAATCAAAAATCGATAGTTCGATTAAGCTAATTCTTTGTAAAAGAGAACTGTAAATGGCGCACAATACACAAAAACACTCACAATTATTTGTACAACAGAGGATAAATCATGCAAAGGAAGAGAGTTTCTACAGTGTTATACTGATCACAGACAACAAAACTCCTAAATAAAGCTGAGAAAAGTGAAGAAAATTCAAAATCTGGAGGCAAAATTAGCCTTTTCTGATCATCGCACCTGTTACACAGGGAAACAGGGATGCATCTCACCTACTGCACACGGGAGGTGCAATGCATCCAAATTTCCTAGAAGAAAGGGTGCGATGGTACAGAGCCGAGACTTTACTTGGTTTTTGGTCACAGTTTGCAACTCAGTTCAGGTATTTAGGCCAAGCAAATGATAGTCAGTAAATGTAAATCACAGGGGCCGATCTAATGAGGTTACTAGAGCCACCATGAGGGCAATTAGAATGCTTGAAAATCGATTGTTCAATTTATAAACAAAACCCAGAGATAGACTGAAGCAACATTGATCTACTTTGCACTTGCATAGCAAATGCAGTTCGAAGGCTAGCTGGCTTGACTTCAGGCTCCGTCTGTAAGTTTATAAAGCAAACAAATATAGATAAGAAAATAAGCTATTCGCTCCCCAGAGGAGTCGCCATTTTTTATATTGAGAAATCTAGTGTCCACTTGGAGCTGCTAGTCCCACTAAGACTGGTAGCTATCTTAGAAACAAACAGATTAAAACTACTTTCGTTTTCCTTTATGATGAGTAGATGAGAGAAGAGCAAAGAATAACCAACCTCAGTCTTGCGCTTGTTCCCTTGCTTGTTCCTTCTCCCTTCTGACAGATCTTTGCCGCTTCTTCCTTGCTTACCCAGCTTAGGAGAGCACCTGTAAAGTCAAAGCAGCATAACACTATCGAAGAACATGGATCTACAATCATAAAAAATATAGGACCAGATATATATTGACCACACAAATGCATATATCATCAAACATACAATAATGTGGAGGAAAGCTTGAATAGTTTTATTGATAGAAAGAAAAGGAAAGAGGATTACAACCCATTGATCTGACCCAGCGTCATCCTCCTAGCGTGAAAGCCCTTCTTCACCTCATGAAAAGCTTAGATCACCCAACACTATGATGTTCCACCAAGAAACAAACAACACTTCCTTACAAAATACAAGATTCCAGCCTCTAACCTCTGGATCTTTGTGATGATGGATCCATATATAGATGTTTGCAGGGGGGTGAGTTAGCTTCTAGGATTTTGATTAGTGTCCTCTCTTTGATGGTTCTTGGTTCCACTTGGAGATTTCATTGATCTCTTACTCATCCCTTGGCGAATTCTGAGTGGAAAGTGTCATATGAGAAGTTTCTAGAAGATTCCTTGATCATCCACTTAGCAAAATGTCTCTGCCACTTGTCTATTCTCGTTCATCGCACCCTATAGAAGGAATTTTCAGTATGCATCGCACCTCCCATGTGTACAAGGTGAGATGCATCGCACCCTGGCCATGGAGCAAGTGATATGATCCAGTTTTGACCAGTTCTGAGCAGTTTTTCATGGAGAACTTCTGGGACATGATGTAATTAGCTGACCTTATTCCTTTAGGGTGTGAAAAAACACTTTTAGAGACTTAGAATCCCTTGGTTTATTGACATATATGATTGGGGTTGCAGTGCCCAAATATGTATATAACAAGGGTGACCCAAGGCAACCCGTCGAAGCCGCAAGAAAAGAACAACACCACAAAGTCGAAGAAGGACACAGGAAAGTGGTGTGAGTTCCACAAGAGCCCCACTCACAACACAAGTGAGTGTCAGACCAAGCAGTCGCTGGTGGCAGAATTCAAGGCTTCAGAATTAGATACATGTCCTAACCCTGAGTCAGAACCTTACAAGGGGAATGACAAAGGGAAGCAAATAATTGATGCGGAGCCCAATGCCACTGTTTCCACCGCCTAGATAAAGAAGAATGAGCCTGAAGATCCATAGGAGGGGGAGCATCTTTTCCACTCACAGATGTGGGTGAAGGGTTCATCGCTGCAATTCATTATTGACAGTGGGAGCCAGAAGAACCTCATTTCAATAGAGGTCGTAAAGTGGTTGGGCCTACCAACTACACCACACCTGCAGTTGTATAGTATCGGGTGGCTTCAAGAAGGACGAGATCTCTGAGTCCACCAAAAATGCCACCTTCCCTACAACATCAAGCCCTTCACAGATGAGGTTTTGTGTGATTTTGCACCGCTTGATGTTTGTGATGTCTTATTAGGCCAACCATACTTGTGGAGGTGACATGCTGTGTATGAGTCAAGGCCTCATGCTCTTATTATTTCTTTGGGCAATTCATTATACAGGATACCAGAGGTAGCCCCATCTACCACCACCTCTTTGATCTCTGCTAAGAAAGGCAGTAAGATCATCTCCTAGACTAGGAAATTTATTTTCTGTTTGGTTCGCTCCCAAAGGAAGGGGAAAATTGTTGCCACATCCATGACCCCCGTGAAGGGTTCCTCCATGCAGCAACAACAACAAAGTGATACGGTCATGATAGAACGCAAGAACAACTTCTCCTCTCCCACAGGGGTACCACACAAGTTTCAGGTGGGCGACAAAGTTTTGTTACATATGCAGAAAGAACGCCTTACAAGAGCCCATCAGAAGCTCAGACCACTCCAACATGGTCCTTATAAAATTACTAAGGCTGTGGGAAACAATGCTTTAGAGCACAACATTCCTCCATTCCTTCACTTGCACAAAGTATTCAATGTGGGCCACCCTCTACCATGCTTCCCACCATTACTGGACACATTAGAGATTGCAGAACAACTAACCAGGGACCAAGTTTAGCAGATGGGGGAACTCAACGCAATGGGGACGATTGCTTCCTAAGGGGGGAGGAATGATCCAGGTGGATGTTGGTGACCACCTACCTATCCCACTTGGACCCCAACAACTATCTCTTTCAATTTTTCAGTTTCCTTAATTGCAGCACAATTTACTATTTTTAGCAGTTTTTCGGGTCTTGAACTTCCAGAGTCATTTTGAGGCCCTAAACGACGTTTTTTTGGGAATTATGGGAGCAACATGGGTCCATGGACCGATGTTTCTCTTCCCAAAGTTGTAGTGCTTGGATAGATCTTTCTAACGAGCTACTATGCATGTCAAACAAAGATCGCATGCCAAAGTTACGACCCTGGGAAGTTAATGTACCAATTTACCCAAATGGGGCCCACGGTTTGGTGTTTCATCTTCTAGGGTTAGGTTTTTGGATGTTAATGGTTTTCCATTGTTTCTCAGCAAGAAATAGGCCTTCGAGCCTCATTGTAACACAGTTGAGAGGCATGCAGTTGCCACATCTCTTCTCAGAGATAAGCTACCATCGCCCTAGCTGGTTTATTTCCAGTTCTGTTTGTAAGCATATTTCAGTATTTTACATTAATGAAATGAAATATTATTTCCACTGCATATCTGTGTTTATGGTTATCTTTGTAATTTGTTGCATTCCTGTTTAAATCCGGATCACTTTACTAATTAAGAAATCCTTTTTACCACCGAGAGGAATTACATTGGTGATTGATATGTTTTCACAATCGGCCCTTTATTGGAGGTCAAACAGAAAACAAAATTATATTAAAAATGGTGTAAATTTTTTTTGTAAATAAACAAAATGATGCCCAAAACCAATATAAATTCAAATGGATTTTTAAATTTATACAACAACGGCTCCCTTAGGAAGTGTCAAGTGGAAAACGCTAACAGATATCGGGAAATAAACATCGTAGGTTCAAACATAGTCACAATGAAAATCTTTTATGAGATATGACTATTCCATAATGAATGTGATACCAACATTAAGCCATCATTTATATGCCCATCAATGTTGATTAGTGGTTGTCATTGATGTCAACCCAAGCAGCACCAAGGGATACCCCGATCTTGCATGGGAATTTTGACTTGAGAACTTACTCTATTAAGCAAAGTATTTCTGTAGAAATCAAATAAGAGAAATTTTTGGCCAACGCATTTCGAACCAACAAGTGTGGTTCAGCATCAGTACCAAATGATGAACCACACTTGTTGGTTTAAAACACGTTGGCCAAAAATTTCTCTTATGTGATTTCTATCGAAAGACTTTGCTTAATTCCTTATGGATCACAGAATCTTGAATACGAAAACTTACTCTATTATGAGTCAAGGATCTTCTAGAAGGATTCTACTCATTATGTTTTCGTTGATATATGACACGCCATGTAATTCTTCACGGTTTGAGATATATTCGTGTTTGAAGTTTGTAACCCTAGTTAGTGGGCTAAAAACCTATGGGGTTGTGGTATGGAACTCATAATTGGTTGTGGTCATTGAATATTCCATAATTAATAATAATTTTTTGCTCCTAAAATACCTCCAACATTCACTTGTTGAGGACCCTCTCAACTCAAAAGATTCATATAAATAGTGACCCTCATATCTTCCTCTAGTAGGGATTTTGTGGCTTCAAACGGGTCATCATGGAATTTTCGCTATAGACTTTTTTCTGCTAAGCTTCAGAAGCTGAAATTAAAACCCATTTGATATGAAACCTTGATGAACCTCGTGACTGAATTTTAGATCTTGGTTCACTATATTTCCGGAGATATGATCTGAGGAAATTAGGGTTTTTGTAGGCTCCTGAATTCCATGTCAAACAAGTGACGTTGGGAAAATCATCATAAATTTCTCTCTGAGCATTGGATTCAAATTTCATAAATTGTGACAGAAAAAGGACAGAGTGTAGTTTATTGGATATCATTTTCAAAGTTGAAGGTCGCAACTGTGACACGTGGAACTTTGTACAAGTTCGCTCTACTGAACTAGTATATAATAAGGTCATCGTGGGAGATTGGGCATAACTGTTTCTTGAAGAATCCAATATTGAGAAGACCTATGGGTTGGAAAGATAACTTAGAGGTCTACCACAGGATGAAATTTCAGACCCTGGAGATTCGAAATTACATAGATACAACAAATCCAATATCGAGCTCCTTGAAGGTAAGAAAAAACATGCATTCAAGGATCATTGCAGTAAGGACCACACATCAACAATCAAGGGTAAGTCTCCTAAATCAAGGTATGTATGATTAGTGTTTACATTTGAATTTTGAGTATCATCTCTAAAATATGTTTTTGCAGGACAACGTAAGTATATACAGGGTCTCGGTTATATCTCTAAGTCTCTATATGTCACAATTAGTTTTGATACCATATTTCAGATGTCCCATTCTTGATACTACACATTTGATGCTACATATTATTGATGCTAAACCAAGTCTGCTAAATCTATATGATGTTGTAAGTTCATGTTACTTGTCTTTTCATAGTTGATATAATGGTCTCTATTATTTTACTTAGAACTTGGTCCATCACAAGTCTAGGGTCTATCATCAGTATTTATTGTATATATCTTTAGGTCAGTTTTGGATATAGTCTTGCATAGAGTCCTGGCCTATATCAAGAGTGGGAGTCTTTGTCTACTGCTACAAAAAGTCAACAAAAAAAGTGAAAAGCACACTTCAGGGACACATTATAATTATAATTTATATTTATTCATTATTTTTCACTTACATGTGTTTTGCAAGCAGAGGTAAGTTGAAAGGTATTTTGTTTTGTTTTGGGATTGGTTTCACCGAGAAAATTTTGCATGCAGGTAGAAGAAGATTCAAGCGCAACATCAAGCAAGAATTCAAGAGAAGAAGTATCAAATCAAAGGAAGCATTGTAGTGGGACATCCTTGAAGACATGACAACCATCCAGATATTGTGAAGTATTGTTAAGGCCAAGAGTCATCATTGTAAAGTTATAAAATAGTCATTTATAAAAGAGTTATCATTGTAAATATTGTAAAAGAGTCATTTGTGAAAGAGTCATTCTTCCTAGAGTCGAAGAGGCAGTGTTGGGAGGTATAGGAGTCACTGTCGGGATGATGTCATGGTTGGGTTGCATGTCATATAGTGGTTGGGTATTTGGTCAAGTACACGAAAATCATTGTACATCTTATTGTATTGTGTATTGTTGTCCCTAGTTTGGGAATCCACAATCTTGTCTTATTTCAGTCATTATAGGGTGGTAGGAAGGTGCTAGGTAGGTGTATGAAGTCACCTACAGGTTGGGGCATGTGAACACCTCAGGGTGATAGGGTGAGTTGTGGCTCGCTAGGGTGTTGGAGCATCCATTCAATTGATTACTAAAGAAATTAGGGAATTGCGGTGTCCTTCTAGTGGGAGCTTGAGAAGAATGCTTTTCTAGAATTCTAGGAAGTTGTTGCTTTCATTTGAGTTGGGGCTGAAGATACAAGAATTTATTAGAAAAGCGTTTAGTGGTTTTTGAACTAGAGGGGTTTTTCCACCTAAAATTCTTGTGCCCATTGTGTTCTTTTATTTACTGTTATTACTGCATAAACATTAATAATAATTAAAGATTAACTAATGCTCTGGAAAGTTTTAAAAGTGCTAATTGCTAAGGAATATTGATTCACTCCCCCTCCTAGTATTTCCAATAATTGGTATCAGAGCTTGGTTCCTTCAATAGCAGTCTAACAACTAGAAGGAGATCATGGAGTATACTAAGAATAGAGTTCCTTTATTCAATGTAAATAAATATGGACTTTGGAGTGGAAGAATGCAGGTTCATTTACTGGCGCAAGGATACGAAGTATGGGAAATCATTGACAAAGGATTCAAACCGACCTAGGAAGAACAAGGTAAGAAAAAATATGGTATATGATGCAAAGTCTGAAGATCTTATTATCAATGGGCTGATCGAATTTGTTTATCTTAAGGTATTGAGTTGCAAAACTACTAAAGAGGTATGAGGCAAGCTTGAAAATATATATGTAGGTGACTCAAAAGTGAAAGAAGCAAAGCTTCCAATTTTCAAGGAAAAATTTGAGCAACTCAAAATGAGGGAAGATCAAGATAATGCTACATACTTTCAATGTGTTGATGAAACAAAAATTGTTATCTGAAAGCTGCTCAAAACGTTTCCAACAAGATTTAACTCTAAGGTATCTGTCTTGGAGATAGATCGAATATGACCAATCTCAACATAGATGAATTGCATGGAATTCTTACGGTATATGAAATGAGTATTGAAGAAGAGGATGGCACAACTCTCTTATCAACAACATTTTCCGCATCCAAGAAGAATAGTAAGGACAAGTAGACTTTGAAAGCAAAAACTTGCAATTGTAAGGATGAGGAAAAGGAAGAAGATGAAGAAGAATTCCCAGATAAAGAATTTTCCTACTTCAGGTGGAAAATGAAAAAAGGTACGGGAAAATTCAAATTAAACTTCCATTAGTATGTTTTGATTGTGGTGAGGTTGGGAATTTTGCAGTCAAATGTCTTAAAAAAATGAGGGTGTTACGAAAGGGAAGAAAATTCCTAAAAAGTTCAACAAGCAAGGCAAGAAAAAATGGTTTAAGAAAAGTTTCTACCCCAAAGAAGATAGTTCCTCATGTGAAGAAGATAGTGATAACGAAGAATAATTCAATGGAAGAGTATTATTTATGGCCAAGCACAATAAACAAGAGGTACATGATGAAGAAGAAGAAATGATTGAAATCGAATTTCAAAACGAAGTAATTAGGGTTATCAAAGAGCTCAAGGACAAAAAGAAGCATGTTAACACTCTTGAAGAAGAATTGAAGATAGAAAGGGAACAAGTCCTCAATCATAATATCAAGATTGAAGAATACAAACGAATTGAAGAATCACTCAGGAAAGAAGTAAAGGAAATCAACAAGGATAGAGAAGAATTGGAAGTTGAAATAGTTTCTTTGCGAAAATAAGTAAAAATTGGAAAAACTCTTCAAGACTACGCCAACAGTTCAAAGGCTTTGGACGCACTCATCAGCAACTAGCGATCATACAGTGACAAGACTAGTCTTGGTTACAAAGGATTTCAAGTACTTCTATGAAATTAAAGAAGATGGATATGAAAAAAGGGTAGATCCCCCAACTAGATCAAGAGATCAAGACTCGCAGGAAGAACCTTGGAAGAAAGTTCCTCAAAGAAGATTTCTTGCCATGCATCAACTATCTTTTATGTTCATTGTTATTCATGTGGAAGGTTTGGACATAGAGCTGTAGAATGTTGCATGTATGAAAATCATTCCAGGAGATCTTTCAAAAATGGATATTCCGGAACTCAGCAAGATATCAACAAATTTTATTATCCGAGAGATGATTTTGAATGTTACAAATGTAGCAATTTTGGACACCTGTCTAAAGATTTCAAATTTAGAAGCACTCCAAAGGAGTTCATGCAAAATCAAAATGAAAAAATATGGAAAAATAAGACTAAAAGGCATGCTCTTGCTCTCAAGGCTCAAAGAAATAGAAACGTGTGGTATGTTGATAGTGGTTTCTCAACGCATATGACTGGAGATAAAAATAAATTCATATCCTTGAAAGAAAAGAAGGATGGAACAATGTCTTTTGGAAATGACGGGGCTTCAAATGTTATAGGAACATGTACGGTCATTTTTGGAAGCAAGGATACATTAGAAAAGGATGTGCTGTTGGTTGAAAATATGAATCACAATTTGCTCAGTGTTGGACAGATGTGCGATCAAGGTCACACGATGCTATTCAACTTGAAGAACTGTGAAATCAAAAAAGGCAAGTTTGGTAAAATTGTGGCTACAAGAAGCAAAGCTCCAAATGACATATACATTTTACATGAGACACCTAAAGGGTGTTTCTTGGAAAAATAAGATGAGAGATGGTTATGTCACAAATGAAAAGGACACATAAATTTCGACAATTTGGTCAATATCGGAAAAAAGGAAGTAGTTAGAGAAATGCCGAAAATTTCGAAATCTTCCAATACGACATGTGAATCTTGTCGGCACTGCAAATAGGCAAAAGTCAAATTCAAGACAAAGAAACACTTTGTTTCACATCCATTGGAATTAATACATACTGATCTATGTGGTCCTATGAGAACAAAAGGCTTAAACAACAAATTATACTTTAGGCTAATGATAGATGATTACACTAGAATAATAGTCGTCAGTTTCCTGAAGAAAAAGTATGAGGCAGTTAAGTGTTACAAAATCTAAAAGGAATTGGTTGAAAATGAAACTGATTTGAAGATCAAATGTCTAATATCAAATAATGGTGGAGAATTCACATCCAAAGCATTTCAACAATATTGTGACAAAAATGGAATAAAAAGGAAATTCTCAACAACCAAAACACCATAGTAGAATGGAGTTGCGGAAAGGAAAAACATAACCGTATAGGAAATGGCTAGAACAATGTTAAAGGACTCAAACTTAGACAATAAATTCTAGGTTTAAGCAATTGATATTGCCATATTCATATTAAATAGAGGCCTTCTCAGGAACAACTATAACATGACTTCGTACGAACTATGGAAAGGAAGACCGGTTAATGTCATATACTTCAAAATATTTGGAAGTAAATGTTACATCAAAAGAGAAGACCAAAAATTGGGAAAATTAGATTCCCACGTTGATGAAGGTATTTTCATTGGTTATTCGTGCAAAAGAAAGGCTTATATATGCTACAATTTGAGGCAAAAACAAATAGCTGAAACCATAAATGTTACTTTCGACGAAAATGGTGTTCTACAAGATAACAATGAGATCATCTCTACAAACAAATTTGAGGGGCTTGAGGTAGAATCTATGAAGGATGAAGAAGAAGCTCTAGAACAAGACCAATCCAATAAGGAAACAACAACCAACCAAGAGGAAATAATAAATGATCAATAGGATGTACACGAAACTTCTCCAAAAGTTTTGAAAGAATGGTGTCAAAAGAATCATCCGTCAAATCAAATCATCGACAACATAAATGAAGGAAAGCCCATCTTGCTTTATTAATGGCTTTTGAGCCTAACAATTTTGAGGAAGCTAATCAAAATGAACACTGGGTAGAAGCTATGAATGAAGAACTGGATCAAATTGAGAAGAACAACACTTGGGAATTGGTTCCATGACCAAAGGATAAAAATGTTATTGGAACTAACTGGGTCTTCAGAAACAAATTGAATGAGGACAGACATGTTAACAGGAACAAGGCAATATTAGTCTACAAAGGAGATGCACAGGTTGAAGGAATCGATTTTGAAGAAAA
Source organism: Pinus taeda (assembly GCA_000404065.3). Lineage (NCBI taxonomy): Eukaryota > Viridiplantae > Streptophyta > Pinopsida > Pinales > Pinaceae > Pinus > Pinus taeda. The sequence continues at coordinate 20,873 of APFE030977797.1, read as the reverse complement.
TTTTTCTCCCGTTTCCATAATGGAAGCTATCAGGATGTTTCTCACTTATGCTTTCTCAAGAAAATCAAGGTCTACCAAATGGATGTTAAGTCAACTTTTCGAAATGTTTAATTGGAGGAAGAAGTTTACATTGAACAACCTAAAGGTTTTCTGCTCTCTGACAAAGAAGACTACGCCTGTAGATTAAAGAAGGCTCTATATGGTCTCAAGCAAGCTCTTACTGCTTGGTATGCTCGTCTTAACAGATATCTACATCAACAAGGATTCAAGAAAGGAATTATTGACAACAATATTTATGTGAAAGTGAATCGAGATAGCCTAACAATTATCGAAGTATATATGGATGATATAATCTTTCGAAGTAGTGATGACATATTAAGTAAAGACTTTGTCACAAAAATGCAAAGTGAGTTTGAAATGTCTATGCTTGGTGAATTGAAATACTTTTTAGGGCTTCAAATTTCTCAGCAAGATAAAGGAATATTCATATATCAAACCAAGTACATCAAAGAAATGCTCAAGAAACTCCAGATGGAAGATTGCAAGCCAGACCTTACACCGATGGTAATAGGTTGCAAGTTAAGCTTAGAAGAATCATCAAAGGATGTGGACCAAAGGTTGTATAGATCCATGATTGGTAATCTCTTATATGTGACATCCTCCTAACCAAATGTGATGCAGGTAGTTGGACAAGTAGCACAATTCCAAGGAGCACCAAAAGAATCTCATATCATTGTCGTCAAAATAATTCTTCGATATCTCAAGGGCACAAAGGAATATGGTCTTTGGTATCCCAAAGGAAATTATCTGGTCATCCAAGATTATACAGATGAAAATTGCGCAGAATGTGTTGATGATCATAAGAGTACGAATGGAGCAACGTTCTACCTAGGTGGTTTCCTTATCTCATGGTTAAGTAAAAAGCAGTCTTCAATCTCATTATCCATAGAGGAAGCAGAATACATCACGACAAAAACTTGTTGTCCTCAAGTTCTCTGGATGAAGCAAACCTTGTAAGATATTCAAGTTAAGTTTGATGAGCCTATTCCCATCTTCTACGATAACACCTATGCCATTAATATCTCCAAAAATCCTGTGATTCAATCCAAAACAAAGCCCATTCCGATCAAATATCATTTCGTTAGAGAGCAGGTCATCGAAAAGAATATCAAGATTGAATATGTTGGCAAAAAGGAACAAATTACTGACATCTTTACCAAACCATTACCTCATGAAGCATTTGAGTATCTTCGCCAAAAGCTTGGGATTCTCCCAAGTTATCATTAGAATATTTCTCTTATCTAAGTAAGTAGAAAGGGGGAGTAGAGGTGTGTACAGGTCCGCAGGATGACAGTTTGTCACGAGGAGTTACCCTTTTCCATTGATGAAAAAGGGGAAGAGAAGGAAATAGGAAGAGGTTTCATGATCACAGGGGGAGTACTTATCTTGCCATCAATGCCAAAGGGGGATATTGTTGATAAATGGTTGTCATTGATGTTTACCCAAGCAGCACCAGGGGCTACCTCGATTTTTCATGGGAGTTTTTACTTCATAACTTACTCTATTCCGACTCAGGGATCTTCTATATGGATTTTAATCGTCGATATGTTTCCATTGATATATGACACACCATGTAATTCTTCACGGTTTGAGAGATACTTGTGTTTGAAGTTAGTAACCCCAATTAGTGGGCTAAAACCTTATGGGGTTGTGATGACACTCATAATTTGTCGTGGTTATTGAATAGTCAATAATTAATAATGTTTTTTTGCTCTTAAAATCCCTCCAATTCAGTTGTTGAGGACCCTCTCAACTCAAGACATTCATATAAATAATGACCCTTATATCCTCCTATAGTAGGGATTTTGTGGCTTCAAACAAGTCATCGTGGACTTTTCGCTATAACATTTTTTTTCATATGAAGCATCAAAAGATGAAATTCGAACCCATTTGAGATGAAATCATGATGAACCTCGTGATCAAATTTTAGATCCTAGTTCGCGATATTTTCGGATATATGATTTGAGGAAGTTATGGTTTTTGCAGGCTCCCAAATTCCATGTCAAACAGGTGACGTTGGGAAAATCATCATAAATTTCTCTCTAAGAATTGGATTCAAATTTCATAAATAGTGACAGAAAGAGGACATATTGTAGTTTGTTGGGTATCATTTTTAGGGTCAAAGGTGGGAATAGTGACACGTGGCACTTCTTACAAGTTCGCTCTACTAAACTAGTCTATAATGAGGGAATTGTGGGAAATTGGGCATAACTATTTCTTGAAGAATCCAATCTTGACCAGACTTGTGGGGTTGGAAAGAGAACTCAGAGGGATACCAGAGGATGAAATTTCAGACACTGGAGATTCGAAATTACATAGATACAACATATTCAATATCGAGCTCCTAGAAGGCAAGAAAAAGCATGCATTCAAGGATTATTGTAGTAAGGACCACACATCAACAGTCAAGGTTAAGTCTCCTACAACAAGGTATGTATGATTAGTGTTTACATTTGAATTTTGAGTATCATCTTTGACATATGTTTTTGCAGGTCAACGTAAGTATACATAGGATCTTGGTCATATCTCTATGTCTCTATATGTCACAGTTAGTTTTGATACCACATTTCAGATGTCCTATTCTTGATACTACACATTTCATGGTACATATTCTTGATGCTACACCAAGTCTGCTAAATCTATACGATGTTGTAATTTCATGTTAATTGTCTTGTTATAGTTGATAGAATGGTCTCCGTTGTTGTACTTAGAACTTGGTCCATCACAAGTCTAGGGTGTGTCATCAGTTTTTATTTTATATATATTTAAGTCAGTTTTGGATATAATCTTGCATAGAGTCCAGGCCTATATTAAGAGTGGGAGTCTTTTTCTACTACTGCAACAAGTCCACAACAAACGTGAAAAGCACACTTCAGGTACACATTGTAATTTTAATTTGTATTTATTCATTATTATGTACCTATGTGTGTTTTGCAGGTAGAGGTAAGTTGAAGGGTATTTTTTTTTGTTTTAGGATTGGTTTTGTCGGGCAAATTTTGCATGCAGGTAGAAGAAGATTCAAGTACAACATCAAGCAAGAATTCAAGAGCACAAGTATCAAATCAAAGGAAGCATTGTAGTGGGACATCCTTGAAGACATGACAACCGTCTATATATCGAGAAGTATTGTTAAGGCCAAGAGTCGTCATTATAAAGTTGTAAAAGAGTCATTTATAAAAGATTCATCCTTGTAAAAGAGTCATTTGTAAAAGAGTCATCATTGTAAAGTGGTAAAAGAGTCATCATTGTAAATATTGTAAAAGAGTCATTTGTGAAAATTCATTCTGCCTAGAGTTGAAGAGGCAGCATTGGGAGGTATAGGAGTCATTGTTGGGATGATGTCATGGTTGGGTTGTAAGTCATAAAGTGATTGGGTATTTCATCATGTACATGAAAATCATTGTACATCTTATTGTATCATGGATTGTTGTCCCTGGTTTGGGAATCCACAGTCTTGTCTTATTTCACTCATTATAGGGTGCCAGGAAGGTGATAGGAAGGTGTATGGAGTCGCCTATAGGTTGGGGCCTATGAACAATTCAGGGTGGTAGGGTGGTGCTAAGGCGAGTTGTGGCTTGGTAGGGTGTTGGAGAATTTATTCAATTGATTACTAAAGAAATTAGGGTGTTGGGATGTCCTTCCAGTGGGAGCTGGAGAAGAATGATTTTCTAGAATTCTAGGAAGTTGTTGCTTTCATTTCAGTTAGGGTTGAAGATTAAAGAATTTATTAGAAAAGTGTTCGGTGGTTTTCGACCCGGAGGGGGTTTTCCACCTAAAATTATTGTGCCTATTTTGTTATTTTATTTATTGTTATTAATGCATAAACATTAATAATAATTGAAGATAAACTAATGCTCTAAAAAAGTTTTAAAAGTGCTTGATCTAGGTCTAGGTGTGACAAAGGACCCTTCCAAGACCTTTTACTTTCATGATGTATTAAATTGCATTTTTAAAAGAACATAAATGAATACATCTGCATGTTGTAAAGAAGAGGAACATGGAATTCATCAACACATGAAAACATAAGCCTTTGATAACAGAGTTCGTCCAGGAGGGACTATGTCTCCGGGCCCCGGTGTCAAGATGGTGTAGGTCGCTGCATTAAGTGTTGTCAATAGTGATGATGTACATAGAGATGATGTCACTATCATACAAGGAAAATTCCCTTATGCAGGAGTGGCGCCAAGAGATGTTCCACTACAGGAACTCCCTATCAAAGACTCTTATTAGTATGACACAGACTCATGCATGATGAGCATCACGCCAACATGGCATAAAAGGGATCTCAATGCAAACATCCATGATGACAATATGAGTATCCCATCAACATACAAAAAATGGATCTCAAAACATAACATGAAGAATCATGACAAACAATACATCACATAGATGATTTTGTGTCACATCAAGCAAGAATCATGAAAACAAGTAATAAACAAGATCCCTCATTAACATCAAACAATGATTTGTGCAGCACAATGCATGGCAAAAGAAGTACATGAACACACTGCATATACCTCACAACCAAGGGCCATCTGAAGAAGTAGATGTCAAAACTGTTGAAGCTGTTCATGCCATCGATCTCACGGCATCAATCGCATGGAAATGGCTACTCGCACATAGATGATAACACCTGCATTCCACTTAGAAAATTGGCAAGAAAACGAAATGAACGAATGAAAAATATGAATGCACCATCAGATTTGTGGCGTCGAATAGTGCAAAATCGACTGTCAAATTTCTGAATTCTGAGAAATTGAGAATCTGGGGCTCAAGGAATTTTTTAGATTCCCCCTAGATTCCTCAAAGATTCCCTCCTCCGGTTCCTATGCAAATAGGCTGCTTAGACCAGGAAACTGACTGTGCCATTGGGTTCATGTCACTGAGAGGTGTAAGATTGACATAAATTTTGTCCAATTTGGACACTGCAAAAATTTAACCCTCCTGAAAATTTCGCTCAGTCATGGTTCCACCTGCAAATAAATTAATTAAAAAAATATTGCCTCGAATTCCATGCCCACTCCTGGTTCCTCCATATGCCCCAGTGCATTGAAAAATGAAGGCTTATATAAAAATTTGTGGGCAGACTTACCAAGAACTTCGTTGGGCAGAGTGGTTACTGATCCGTTTATCACGGAGGAGGTCGGGCGGTCAAACCCTGACCCCTCCCTTTTTTACATAACCAAAATTTATTAAAAGGACGGGAGGTTGGGTTGTGCTTGCATTCAGCGGCCCGCCTACCTCACCTCTATTTTTTTTTTGTGGCCCACGTATTCAAGGGTGGCTTCATTTAGTGCATGGTGGTTGGGTCTGTGCCCCAAGGGCCGACCAACCACCTTAACTTGCTGCGTACTATTAATAGCTTCATGGTATGGGGGGAGGGTCCGAGGGTAGTGCCCTGCCCCTCCATTAATTCATTATTTTGATAAGGTTTGGGGTGGCGGGGTTGGTGGCCCACCACCCCTTTTTTTAATATATGTTTTTTTTGTTATTTAAAACAATATGGCGGATTTTAAAAATCTTGATTTTTGACTGAAGGGGTCTTTTTAACGAGGCAACAATTTTACCCAGAATCTGGCCAGAGTTGATTGGATTCCGTCTGCCAAAAAAGTTGAAATTACGGCCTCCTTAAGCCTACCCAGTCAGAAAAAGTCAACCCAACTTTGACTGCCTCTATCTCCTTCATCCAGACTCGAATTAACGAACTATTCACACCGCCACAATCAGGACGACGAGATCTACGCTCCAGGTCTGGTTCGAGCATAATACAAACACTTTGATTTTTGAGCTTTCATAAGCCCTCTTTGTCATGTGTGTGTCTCTAGAGCCACCTAGATCCATCCTCCCAGTTGAGGAGCTTTTGGTCCTCCAAAAGCATGAAAAAAATTTTGCAACTTTTTTGTATCTTGTCTGCATCACAAGCGTCTTGAAAGGCCTCGCTTCCATCTCCTTCACCTTTTTTCTTTGGAGTCTTAAGCAATGAGCCGGCACCTGCAACCTCTGCAACCTGTAGTACATTGTTTTGCAAATTACATACTTGAATTTCATGACCAACAAATGACCCAAGCATCCCAAACTTGCCACGAGTTTATAACACATACTCAGTGGTCAAGTTTACAACAAGATGGACACAATACCCTGGCTACGAAAACAAGGCCAACATATCATTGTTGCTTCAACAAGCGATGGAAAACTCTTCATCACTGCAACACTTGATTTACAACAATAAGGATAAACACTATTGTTTTTCTTTGACAGGTGATGGAAACACAACATCACTCACAGTTTATCATGCTACTCAAAATAAGACCAGACATCTTTGTTCCTGAACAAGTGATGGAAAACACATCATCACTTTTACATTTTAAAATGCAACAAATGATTTACAAAAGCATGACCATGAAATTCTAACATATCTAGAAACCATTTTTCACTTATTAATGTGAATGGGTTGCCTCCTTGTGGCGCATTCATTTGTCGAACAAATATTTCATCTGATTCATGTATCGTCGCTTTGTCTTTAAGGCATTGTTCTGGATGGAGCCTCCAACAAGTGGCTCTTTGATGACCACTTCTGTCGCAATAACTGCAATACATCTTCTTCCTCCAGATTTGCTTAACCTGTTTCCTTACATGCTGTTGAGAGGGTCTTTCATACCTCCTCCTTTTGTGTGCCGCCATTCTTTTCCAACACTTAGAAAATGTATGGTTATGTAATCCACAAAAGGTACATGTATTTCGATGCCATGTTTTATGTTCATCATTAACAACATGATCATAATTGAAATGAAAATTTGAATGTCAAGAGTGGTTATACACTTCCTTGTTGTCTCTGGTGTAAGTATGGCGATGAGAGCTTGCCTCAGCTCTTTCCCTGCAATGGAAATTGCCATAGGATGATGGGGATGTTTTCCCATCATTCTCTTTCCTCGATGATTTTGACGATGTCTTGGACAAATCTGACACTTTCGAGCATTCTCCTTTAGTGTATCTCGAGCCTACAAATTGAGGTCTCTACATAACCTCCAAAGGTTGAGTTATGCCTTGGTTATTAACACCAATTTCTTTTTCCTCCTTGTGCCTTGTCCTGGTAAGGAGCCTCATGTTTGTCCCTGTGATTGGGATATGCACATCTCCAACAGAAATCATACTATGTGACGATGAAACCGAAATTAAATCAACATATTTTACCTCCTTTTTCGATTTGGAAAGAACTGATGAGGGCTTCTCATCATCTATTGTTGGTGGTTCTCTAGCTCTCCCGACGCATTCCCCAACTTCTTTCCTGACATACCCAAGTCTTGTTCGATAGGGTAATTCATCTACTTTGATGGGGTTGACAATGCGTTGGCCATTAATGCCCAAGCCTTTTCCTTCATACCCCATTCTCTTCAATAATTTGGAGCCAATTCATATGGTATGATTTTAAAAAATACCGAAATCATTGTCAGGACACATACATGAATTCAAAGAATTATTTTTCACTTCACATGGGTCATGTTGTAGCTTTTCCAAGGCCTCGTCCTTTGCTTGCAGTTGTCGTAGAAAACTATGTTTCTCCTCTTTCTCTTCATGTAGACACATCTTCAATTCACCGTTCTCTGTTTGAAGATTCTGCTTGTTGTGCTTCAGTTCTTCTAGGGCCTCTTCCATGGCTTGCAACTGAAGCTGCAATCGCTCCTTTTCCTCTGTCCATTTTTTTAGAGATTCATACATGATTTCCACCCTTTTTGAAATTTTGAGCATGGTCTCGTACATCACTTTTTCAACCTCTGTCACTGCACGTTCCATTGTTCACGCTTGCAATTCACATCCACGCAAAGACTGCTCTGATACCACTTGATCTAGGTCCGGGTGTGACAAAGGACCCTTCCAAGACCTTTTACTTTCGTGATGTATTAAATTGCATTTTTAAAAGAACATAAATGAATACATCTGCATGCTGTAAAGAAGAGGAACATGAAATCATCAACACATGAAAACATAATTCGTTGATAACAGAGTTTGTCGAGGAGTGGCTACATCTCCGGGCCCCGGTGTCAGGATGGTGTAGGCCGCTGCATTAAGTGCTATCAATGGTGACGATGTCACTATAATACAAGGAAAATTCCCTCACACAGGAGTGGTGCCAAGAGATGTTCCACTACAAGAACTCTCAATAAAAGGCTCTTATTAATATGACACAAACTCATGCACGATGAGCATCCTGTCAACATGGCATAAAAGGGATCTCAATGCAAACATACATGACAACAATATGAGTATCCCATCAACATACAACAAAGGGATATAAAAACATAACATGACGAATCATGACAGCAAATACATCACATAGACAATTCTACGTCACATCAAGCAAGAACCATGAAAACAAGTAATAAATAAGATCCCTCATCAACATCAAATAGGGATCTGTGCAGCACAATCCATGGCAAAAGAAGTACATGAACACACTGCATATACCTCACAACCAAGGGCCATCTGAAGAAGCGGATGTCAAAATTGTTGAAGTTGTTCATGCCATCGATCTCACAACATTAATCACTTGGAAATGGTTGCTCGCACATAGATGCTGACACCTGCATTCCACTTAGAAAAGTGGTTGGAAAATGAAATGAACGAATGAAAAATCTAAACACACCATTAGATTTGTGGTGTTGAATAGTGCAAAATCGACTATCAAATGTCTGAATTCTTGGAAATTGAGAATCTGGGGCTCAAGGAATTTTTTAGATTCCCCCTAGATTCCTCAAAGATTCCCTCCTCCAGGTCCTCTGCAAATAGGCTGCTCAGACCAGGAAACTAACTGTGCTATCAAGTTCGTGTCACCGAGAGGTGTAAGTTTGACATAAATTTTTTCCAATTTGGACACTGCAAAAATTTAACCCTCCTGAAAATTTCGCTCAGTCATGGTTCCACCTGCAAATAAATAAATTAAAAAAATATTGCCTCAAATTCTGTGCCCGCTCCTGGTTCCTCCATCTTCCCTAGTGCATTGAAAAATGAAGGCTTATATAAAATTTCGTGGGAATACTTACCAAGAACTCTGTTGGACGGAGTGGTTACTAATCCGTTTATTACGGAGGAGGTCAGGTGGTCAAAACCCGCCCCCTCCCTTTTTTACATAACCAAAATTTATTAAAAGGACAAGAGGTTGGGTTGGGCCTGCCTTGGGTGGCTCCTCCACCTCACCTCTGCTTTTTTTTTGGTGGCCCACGTATTCAAGGGTGGCTTAATTTAGTGTATGGTGGTTGGGTCGTTGCCCCAAGGGCCGACCCACCACCTTGACTTGCTATGTACTATTAATAGCTCCGTGGTATGGGGGGAGGGGCTAAGGGTAGTGGCCCGCCCCTCCATTAATTCATTATTTTGATAAGGTTTTGGGTGGTGGGGTTGGTGGCCTGCCACCCCTTTTTTTGTTAATATATATATTTTTTGTTATTTAAATCAATATGGTGGATTTTAAAAATCTTGATTTTTGACCAAAGGGGTCTTTTTAACGAGGCAACAATTTTGCCTGGAATCTGGTCGGAGTTGGCCGAATTCCATTCGCTGGAAAATTTGAAATTGCGGCCTCCAGAAGCCATCCCAGTCAACAAAAGTCAACCCAACTTTTACTACCTCTATCTCCTTCATCCAGACTCGGATTGACCAACTGTTCGCATTGCCGCAATTAGGACGACAAGATCTACGCTCTGGTCCTAGTTAAAGCATAATTCAAACACTTTGATTTTTGAGCTTTCATAAGCCGTCTTTGTCCTGTGTGTCTCTGGAGCCACCTAGATCAGTGCTAATTGCTAAGGAATATTGATTCACCCCCCTTAATATTTCCAACAATCGAATCTAGAACAATATTAGAAATTGGAAGTTTGGGTGTGGGCAATCAAAAAAACTTACGATACAGGAACGAAATGGGGATTTGAATTAAATCAATTTAATAACAACATCGGGTCTGGAGGTCAGGAATGTGACCTGACAGATGGCATGCACACAAACTCATATTGAAAGTTTTAAGATATCAAGTTTTTACAATTGTTACCATTTAAAAGTTCTGATATACAAGCGAACCCGATGTTCCAATTAGACCATCATTAATATGCATACTGGGTTTGATATATCAGAGCCTGGCAGATATCAGAGGTCGAGAAGGATACACATTGGATTATCGAAGTAGAACTGTATCGAGATATCAATGTATCGAGGAAAATGACATTGGTATATCGACAGGGTTGGCATATCGGAATATCAATGAGGAACCATATCAGGGTATCGGGGAATCATGTTATCAGAGTTTTTTAAATGTGTCTCGAAAGGAAATATTCGATATGCATTACCTCCAATATGCGAGAGCAGAAACAATGACATGGAACATGGGTCATCTGACAACTGCTTTATTATATAGTTCCAGAAGTTATATGGCCACTTTATTATATTCATTTGATTATTGAAAAGAGCCACTTTATGGATTCAACTTTGAATATTGGGGGTTTCGAATGAATTCCTTCGATATTAAAGCTCTGATATCTCTGATATAATATTTTATTGATATAAAAATACCACTTGTTTAATGGTTAAGGCCTAACCTAAAGATACTTGGTCCTATTTTTGATCTCAGGGGTTATCAATTAAAATCTAAAGGAATAATTAAATTCATAAAAATGATTTTTTTTGTTTTATTTGAAAGCCTAAGTAGAAAAACTAAGGCTCATCTGCAAACCACAAGGAAAATGAAACAAGCTTTAACCCGAAACATAGATTAGGCTGAAATGAAGAAATAACACTCAAAGTTTGAATGCAAAGAAAAAGGGTCCCCATGCCTATTGTGAAAATAAAATTGGGGTGTTGTGTTTTCACTACAACGTACTCTCAGACTTGTTATTGACTAAAGACATTTAAATAAAGTAACCATCAAGAACAAATATCCATTGCTACGAATTGATGATTTATTTAATCAATTAAGAGGAGGAATAATCTTCTCCAAAATCGATTCGAGGACAAGCTATCATCAAGTGTGAATCAAGGAAGAAAACATCCATAAGACTACATTCCAGACAAGATACAAGCATTATGAGTTTGTGGTGGTACCCTATGGGCTTACTAATACTCCTACCACTTTCATGTGTTTAATGAAAAGTGTGTTACACCCTTATTTGGATAAGTTTTTCATAGCCTTCTTGGATGATATATTGGTCTATTCAAAGACCAAGGAGGATCATGAAGAGCATTTGGACGATGTGTTGTAGTTGCTAAGGGAACACAAGCTTTAAGAAAATCTTAGAAAATGTGAATTCTTCCATCAAAAATACATTACTTGGGGCACATTGTCTCCAAGGATGGGTTATCAATTTATCTATAAAAGATCAAACCCATCATGGAGTGGAAAACACCAAGGAATGTGAATGAGATTAGATCATTCATGGGGTTGGCAGGCTATTATAGGAGGTTCATTAGAAACTTCTCCAAGATAGGCCATCCTATCACATCCTTGCAAAGGTAAGGAAAAAAAAATTAGTGGACAATTGAATGTGCAACAAGCTTTGAGAAATTGAAGCAATTGCTCACTAATGCACCAGTGTTGAGGATTGTAGATCCAGATAAGAATTTTGTGGTTTGTATAGATGTCTGCAAGGAGGGGCTCGGTGGATTCTTGATGTAGCAGGGACAAGTAGTTTTCTATGAGTCACAAAAGTTAAATGAGCATGAGGCAAATTATGTGACTCATGACCTAGAGTTAGTTTGCATTATACATGCATTGAAGATGTGGAGGCATTACCTCCTTGGTAGAAAATTCACGCTCATTATAGACCATTGAGGGGTCAAGTATATGTTTGAGCAACCGAAGTTAAATGCAAGGCAAACCAGATGGCTAGACATTCTCAATGAATTTAATTTTGAAATTAGATATGTAAAATACAAGGAGAATAAAGCGACAAATGCACTCGACAGGTGGGTGCAATTAAATCATTTAGCAACCATAAGTTCTTTTGGGAATGATCTTGAAGAAAAATTAAAAAATGTTAGGCAACATGATGATAAGTATCAACAAATAAAAGAAATGATACAACATGATGGTGAGGGTGGAAAGGATGAATAATATAAACTCACAGATGATGGGCTAGTTAGATTCAAGAACAAAATCTATGTGCCCAAAAACATAGATTTAAAGTGGCTCATAATGAGAGAGTTCCATGCTAAACCATATTTCAACCACTCAAGATACCAAAAGACTCTCGTTGCCATAAAAAAGTCTTACTATTAGCCTAATCTGAAAAGAGAAGTGTCTTGGTTTTTTGCTAAGTGCATAGAATGCCTACAATTGAAGGACGAATGTAAACAACCAACAGGATTATTGTAGCCCATTCCCATTCCAAAATGATAGTGGGATGTGATCTCCATGGATTTTATTGCCAGGTTGCCAAGAACAACTAATCATCATGATGCAACTATGGTGGTCATTGACAAGTTGAACAAAGTGACTCACTTTGTAGCAATCAAGTCCACCAATTCAGTTAGTGAGGTGGCTCAAATATTCATAAAAGAGATTGTGTGGTTGCATGGAGTTTCCAAGAAGATTGTTTTAGACCAAGATACCAAGTTCACTTCAAATTTTTGGAAGGAACTATTTGCAAGTTTGGGGATTGAATTGGCATTCAGTACAACTTATCATCCACATATGGATGGGAAAACAAAGAGGACAAATAGAATCCTTGAAGACATGGTAAGGATGTATGTAATGCATCAACCAAGGAAGTGGGAAGAGTATCTTCCACATGTGGAGTTTGCATACAACAATAGGTACCAAGAATATTTGAAAATGAGCATGTTCAAGGCACTTTATGGAAGGAGTTGCAATACTCCTATCAGTTGGAGTGATATAGTAAGCATGGTCCTTATTGGGCCTATAATTTAAAAGATATGGAACAACAAATGAAATTCATTAGGCAGAATTTAAAAGTGGCACATGATAGGCAGAAAAAAACTATGCAGATCAACATAGGGTGCGTAAGGAGTTTCAAGTTGGGGAACATGTTTACTTGAGAATTAGACCCAAGAAAAGTTCCTTGAAGGTTGAGTCATGCGCCAAGCTCGCACCACTATTATATGGGTCTTTTGATATGCTTGAAAGGATAGGGCTGCTGGCATATATATTAGACTTACCACCATTAGTAAAAGTACATGATGTTTTCCATGTTTCATTGCTTAAAAGATATGTACATGACTCTAATCATGTTATTGATTAGACTATGTTACAAGTGGAACCAAAGGGAGAGCTATAGCCAGAACCTCTATGCATATTGGATTGGAGATAACTCAAGCTCCATAACCAAGTAATAGAGCAAGTCAAAGTGTAGTGGAGGCACTTTGGGCCTAAGGAAGCCACGTGGGAAATGGATGACTAGATGCGAGCAACATATCCTTTCTTATTTGTTGAGTAAGGAAAATTGTAAATTCATTGTAAATGTTGTACAAATATGTGTGTATAAAGCTCCATATCAACTATATTTGTTTTGTTTATGCTTATTAAACACTCAGGATAGTTTTCCCCCTCAAGGAAGGGGGGGGGGGTCTGTGACATCCCTTGGTTAACATTTTCCCTCTTGTAAATAATTGTAATTATTTTAAAATGACTGAGAAAGGGACACAAATTCCATTGCTAGAGCTAGGAGGTTGTTTGAGGAAATGGTTGTTTTTAAGTATTAGTCTTGGTTGGATGAAATAATTAAATGTACTGATTATGCATTGAATTTAACTGAATAGGAAGGACCGGTCCATGTGTCCTTCAAATCAAGCAACAAGAAAAGAAATGAAAAAACTTAAGAGAAACATGGGCTACATTGTTAGGTCATGGGATACTGTGTAAATCGTGTCAAAAAAAAGGAAGTTTGTTTTGCAAGGGTAGGGAGGAGGACATTTAATGAATCAATTTCCATACATGCTTAGGGTCACATGAGAAAAAAGGTAGTGGTAGAGAATGCAACATTCGTATCTACTGTGAAAAAGTACAAAGAGAGCCGAAAGGGAGAAGAGTAATCTCTAATATTGAATTGAGCCCCGGAAAAAGGGGGGCACCAGATGAGGAACCCTTTTAGGGAGGTTTGTTGGGTGATTTTGTTAATAGAGCATGGATTTCTTATAATGTTGAAGAAGCCACTAGAAGCTTATGGTATGATGAACCTGTTGGACTAGGAAGAATCACTCAAGTGTTTGTGTGGGTTGACGAACCATTAAGATTTGCCTCATGGCTAAAGCTCTCGTGCTTGACCCACTGACGAATTGCCTGGAGTAGTGATTTATTTACCCATAAAAAACTTAACCGCTAATGAACCTTCCTTGTAGTGGACTCTCTTCTCTTGAAAGTGAGCTAGAGTTGTGTGTGTTATAAATGTTGGCATGACTAGGAATATATCTGAACAATGTGAGTTATAATGATTTTAGCTAGTGGATGAAGGAAACATGGACTTGTGACATCCTATTTTAGATGTGTTGAATGGTTGGAAAACACTCAGAAGAACCCCACCTCAAGCTTTGGAATCTAGCTTGGGGGTGACAGTTACAAGTAAGGCTTGGCTGCAACTATTTATGGTTGGGTAGAGAGTTATAGTCCTAATCTCAGTTGCGAACTCCAATGTTGATTATAGATAAGTGTTTATGAATACATTCCTTGTTATTGAGTTCATGCTGAGCTATTAAATCAATGTTGTATTCACTATATGAACAGTTCATGGTTCATTGTGACTGGAATGGTGAAATATTGATGAATGTGTGCCTTGATCGACGTGCGTGTTGTATGTGTTGGAAAATGTAACTAGGTTCAGTCTTCATAATTGTACTTGAAGTCAAAATGTAATATATTTGTCAAAAGAAAAGCAAAAAGAATTTTATTATTATTGAAATTTACTTATTAAAGCATGGGTTTCATGCTTGGGTAATTTGTCTTAGGTCAAGCCTCCATTGTAGGCTTTAGGTTATTTGTCAAAGTCAAATTTGTGAAGACTCCTCCATCCATAAAAGTCTCATTGTTGTTGAAAGAATCCTCTTCAAGTTTGCTTCCATAAGGTGAACTCATGTCAGCCTATATGAAGGCACAACTGTTAGAAAACTCATTTCGACTTATTTATATTGGACAACAACTATATATACATGCATAATGTTTTCACATTTCTCTCACCACAAAAAAGTTTGAATAAGAATTTCAGAGCTCAGATTATTTCAGTGTTATTATAGTGAAAGGAGCTCATATTGGTTGCTAGATAAGCTTTGTTGTTATCATAGGAAACCAACTCCGATGCTATCACAATGAATATATTTCGGTTCCATCTCTAAAGGATTTTTTTCGTTGTTATTGAAGTAAGGAGGCTCAGTGCTATTGTAGCAAGAAGGTATTATAGGTATGCAGATTACAGTGACCACATAACTCACATATATCACAGTGAGGAGATTCAATGATATATCACATTCAAAAGATTCCACATTATCACAGTGACAAAAAACTTGATGATGTCATCTCAAGGAAGTTCAAATAAGTTCAATGCTTGTGTAAAGAAGAAGTTCAGTGATGAAGTCTTGATGCAAACATAATGATAAGGATTCGGTGCAAGCTTAGAGATGAGGTTGAATTGATGGATGGAGGTAGTCTCGAGTCTAAGATGTAAAGGTCTTGGTCGTCTCATCTTGAATCTACTGAAGGAAGAATTTGTGATTGGGTTTTCCCCTCGAGGGGGGTTTTGCCCTAGCAATATGCCTATATCTTGTGTTCTCTTCTATTTGTTGTTTTATATTAATCTTGATGATAGAAAAAGTTAATTAAGAGATTTAATACTAATAATGAAAACATCACAAGTTAATGTCACAATAAGGGAAATTAATTAACTGCCAACTCCTTGGATTTCCAAACATGGTATCAGAGCTATGGTCAAGGTCAAAGGCAGTCTAAAGAAGGGCTAGGTAACAAATTTCAGTGAGCTAGTTCAATCTTCATATGAAGACACCTTGAAGAAGAAAGAGAGATAGTTCACAAAAATTCCAAAAAATTATTTCAGTGGATCACAGTGAATAAATAATTCGATTGAAGCATCATCTTATTAAGCTACTCCATAACCAAATTATGGGCTACCATCACTAGATCGAGAGTATGTGCTGCTACCAAAGAAGAATGAAGAACCAAGTTTGACACTAGAGAATCGAACGGTTGAAATATATCTTTGCTAATCAAAGAAAACCCGAATTAATGATGTCACTACAAAAGTTGAGCTATGATAAAGGTGTAAGTTCAATAAAGAATCTCACAAGGAAATTCAGATTTTAATCTACCACAGTGAGACAAGCTCAAATCAATTTAAGAAGTGATATTATGAAGCATTTTCAGTTGAAGTAGTACATTCGGTCTTCAACCCGTTGAGGAAAAGAATCTTGGAATAACTGGCTATGAAAATCTACCAATGATTTGAGGTATCTATGACTATAAGAAGTACCCAGTTTGAAGGAAAATCAGAGTCTATCTTATGAAAAGCACAAGATACCAGCTCAAGGAAATCAAGTAACTATTGTCACGTAATGAAATACACCTACAACATGTCTAGTGAAATCATAGGTATGTAATTCACAAGGTACATATGTCCAAATTTCTATTATCTCTAATGGTTAATATGATCCTTGTTTATAGCTAGACTAGGATAAAGATAGTACTCCCTAGATATCATATATATTAGAACCTTAATAATTGCTTTCTAGAGTTCAAAAATAGTCTAGGATGTCAATTAAAAAGGTCCTACTGTTGATTGAAAGAATGAACAACTTATCATAGGATTCTATCCTCCATAATTATGTAGAAGATCTAACTTAATAAATTAAATCATGTTCTTGGTATCACATGTTGTGCTTGTAAGTATGTACTACATATATAAAATATGATGGATAATACAAAGAGAACACTTCTAGAAATCCTTATGAGGTTTGCCAAGGAGCATCTCCAGGTATGTCTCAATCTATACTCACAAGATTCTCTTAAAAGTATGCTCATCCAATTTTTTGAAGTTTGCATTACATTACTAACATCATTATGTCTAGCTATCTTGAATCATAATGATTCTTTCTTTGGGTGATTCATCACTTGATAAATCTACCCTCATATTCTTAATTGATTTTATAAAACCCTATATAGGTTCTCTGGAAAAACCTAACCTAAGGGTATGTTAATGTTAACGCTCGAAACCCTAAAATTGCTTAGGATTATTGTGAAATGCTATTTGAAGTTTTTTTAATGATGTCATGTTTGGGGTTTTTGGTGTGATCATGAAAACCCTAACTTTTTAAGGTTGAAATGATGTTGTCTGAAATCCCAAACATTTGAAGTGCTGGTAAAGTAGGGTTTCTATGTTATGAATTGAAACCCTAAATCCTTAGGGTTTGGTTGGGTATATAAGCGAAGCCGTTGTTATGAATTTAAAGTCCTAGGAATGAAACCCTAGGTATGTGTCCATTGTTTGAAACTATAGCTTGGTCTAGGTTGGTATATGTCTAGCATATTAATATTTCCTAACATACGATGTGCTTATGATATGCTGATGAAATCCTAGATATATTTGTCAGCCTAAATGTTAATGTTCATGAGTCATAGGGTTTGGAAACAAGCCCTAGTAAAATTTTGATGGTTTGGGATGATGTTTCTTGGAAAATCTAGGGTTTTGTAGCTAAACCCTAGTAGTAGTTAAATTATCTAGTATGTATAACCGTCTAGAATTTATATAGTGATTATTGAGAATTTGTAGATGGAAATCTAGCTTCTATATCAAACCCTAGTAGATGTTATTCATGAAGTTGATTAAGTTGTGATCGATTTTGATTGATGTATAAAATCTAGGGTTTACATAAAATCCTAGTAGGAAGTCTAACATATGAAATTTGAAAATTGTTAGATACATTAATCTGATTTGTTTCTAGGGTTTTCTATATGAAAGATTGTGTCATGTCATTAAAATAATATTGAAACCCTAGATATAATGAGCTTGATATCTTGATGAGTTGTGGATATGATTTAGGGTTTGTATCAAAACCTGGGCAAGAAGTTGAAGTATTGAAGTATAGTCTATTCCTAATTATGTTTGTAAATGCTTCCGTTATTATAAGATTGTGTTATGGCCAACTTCATGCTTCTATAGATTTGGTTGTACTTGATATATAAGTTGTGTAGGTACACAATATTCAAGATGGTGAAGATGTTCATTGATGTGATAAGCATGATGTGAATAATGATGGTAATGATTACTCTAAATAATGATGGTGAAGATGTGGTTGGGAATAGGAAATATATCTAGCTCAAGTAGAAAAGGATGATTTGGAAGAGAAGATTGCAAATTCTAGGTTTTTGGCATTGTCTTTGGATGAGGTTACAACTATAGATAATACTTCATGGATTTGCATGAGAATTGATATGGTTAATGACCATATTAGGCAGTCCAATCTACTTGGGATTAAAAATATGAGAGTGACTTCTACAACTGAAAATATTTATGAACTTGTTCTTAATAGTTTGAAGGAAAGTAGTATGGATCATTTAATGATTGAAAAAAATATGGTATGTGTTGAAGCAGATGGAGCATCGATAATGCAAGGACAAAGGAATGGCCTTTGTGTTAGGCTACAACTATTAACTTCACCATATATGCTTAATGTTCTTTGTATGGCTCATTAAAATAGTAAGCAAGTTTCCATCAGTTTCAAAAGTTGAAGATCTTGTACGTGAAAAGCATGCATACTTTTCTCATAGTCCCAAACGATATTTAGAGTTTCAAAAATTTACAGATGGTGCTACGGATGGAAAAATACTACTAGAATATGTTGATACAATATGGATCTCATTAAATGGACCATCTCAAATACTATTTAGTGAGTTCAAATATTTGGTAGAATTGATGTATGAAAATCGCTACAATGTAGACAAAGCTCAAGATCTTCTTTCTTGACTAACTAATATAGAGACATTATTGGCATTGGTTGGAATTCTTCCTATGCCACATGGAATGAATGTCCTCGTGAAAATGTCTCAGAATCGCACAATGTATATTGCGGAATACACAAATGTGAGAAAGTTAGCATGTCTTGCATTAGATAATTTGTATATGATGCCAGACTCTTTTACTGTTGGACTAAGATCATCAATATAGAAAATACTAATTTTTTTTTACGTTTGATGAAAAAGGGATACTATGTATAGCAGCACGTGGGTATATGGTTCCCTTTCATTATATTAGTAAGATGAGAAGAATCACCAAATATTTTCCCGTGTCAAGAGACCAATTTGATAATATTGTTATTTCAATGAGACAAAATTTGATAGAAATTGCAAGTTCACTATCATTAGAGATAAGAGAACGATTTCCTCGAGATGAATTGTTTCCAAGAACTTTAAAAGTCGATTTTCAAAAAAGATTAAAATGTTTAGTAGACCATTTTTGCAAGAAAGTCTCAATACACTGAGAACAAATTGAAGGTATTTTAGGTTCATCAAAATTGTATCAACAAAGTGGACACTTTGCTGAAACAATGTGGAAGCAATATCCTTTTTTGGAGAATCCTAATGCAAATGGTGCTATAAAAAGATTATGGACTACTTTAAGTGCTAGCCAATACCTACAAGAAAACATATCAAAATATTTCAAATTAGCATATTTGTGTCAAACCATGATTTTGGGATTATTGGAGGATGAAAGAATGTTTAGTGCATTATCATTCTTGAAGTCAAAGTTGAGGAATAAGCTTTATAAACATGTGGATACATGTTTAAGATTATATGTAACAAAGTATGACATTGACAATTTTCCATATGAAAGAGCGCTAACTCTTTGGCGATCAGATTGTGATAGAAGGGGAGAAAACAATATAACAAATTTCTCTAATAAACTTGATATAGAACATAATGTTTTGAAGGCTTGTAATGACAATTCATTTAGAGAAGATCATGTTCACAATTTAGAAAATGAGGACCAAGATGAGAACTGGGAAATTGAAATACCCTAGGACTCGTATTTTGGTATACATGTTCCATTTATCATGTAAGATTACTATATGTCAAATTCAGGTAAAAATAGGCTTTATATTTGTATTTTTCATTGTAACATTACAACGACATTCTTTGATGCATGTTATTTTAAGATAGATGTTTCATATTTAATCATTACATTATTTGTTTCTTATCTATGACAGTAAATAAAGTTGGATTTGATGAGGTTGGGACCTATTTCTTTTCACATAGATAATGTCTGACTACTATTAAATG
This sequence comes from Pinus taeda, assembly GCA_000404065.3. NCBI lineage: Eukaryota > Viridiplantae > Streptophyta > Pinopsida > Pinales > Pinaceae > Pinus > Pinus taeda. The sequence continues at coordinate 538 of APFE030977797.1, read as the reverse complement.
ATAAATAACTAATTTAACAAGACTAACAAAAAGCATCAATGGGCTCATTCAAGTGCATGAAACTACCTTGATGTCTAACTCTGATATCTTGGAAAATTTTAATGGTTTATATGTTGCTTGTGTTTGGGGCATTTTATTGAGTTCTGAGTTGTGTTTTGGTCAAAGATTATGTTAGTCCCTTAAATTATTTTAGTTCTTACTTCATGCTTAGATTCATAGATCTAGTTTTATAATTATTATTGTTTTCTTTATATATTTTGCTGTTTGAAGAAAGTCGTTTTTATTTCCTTTCACTTTGTGGCATGAATTTGTAGACTACTATGCTTATTTTATATTTTCTTGGAAAATAATTATTGATATTTGGAAAGGGAAATGAGCCATGGGCAACTAAGCGAAGAGAAAAATGGTTTATGTACTAGGTTTCTGCACATTCATCGTAGGAGGCCTATTGACATGAGACCGACATTCTTTTGTATAGTCTTGTCAGTCATTTGCTAGCCATGCTTTCAAGTCTTTCAGGTACTATGTTGTTCGGGTC
>APFE030977796.1:3646-19071 GCA_000404065.3 Pinus taeda | reverse complement strand
ACCGATCAAGTATCACTTTCTCCGGGAACAAGTGTTGGAACAAAAGGTTAAATTGGAGTATGTTCCTTCTAAGGAACAAGTTTCTGATATTCTTACCAAACCACTGCCCAGGGAAACTTTTGAATATCTTAGACAGAAGCTGGGAGTAGTTGATGCATCATCTTGCTATTAAATCTTGTCAGTTTTAGAGAAAAATGGGTGTACGTGTGTTGCCTGAGGAGGATCCGCGTACATACGCCGATTTTTGCAGAGAAAGTCGCGTATATGGAGGCTTGATGGATATCAGAAGGGACAGGCTCTGGTTGAAAATTGTCTGATATGGGTCTGAAAGAGACCATCTGGCACTGGTTCAGGGGGAGCAAATAAACTTCTAATGATGCATTGTTGGCATTATCTTAGAAGCTTTTGGTTCTATTTTCACAGCTGTTGTTGGTTTCTGGTGGAACAGAGGCAGGGGGAGAACAGAAGGAAATCTTGGTTGCTGATCTAAGTGGAGTTTGACAGATGCTGCTGCTATCAGTTATTTGTGACTTTCATAAGTCTTGCTCTACATATTTCGTCTCTATGTCATGTATCTCTGTTATGGTGTCAAGGTCATGTAACGGCCTATTTTGGTTTCCCCACTATGCCTGGGATGAAGATGTAATGTACTTGGTTGTCATATGTAATTTTCTTATGTATCCCCACTTGGTTGGGTGGATGATCCCCATGCGTTTGGGTGATGGATGTATGTATTGAGTCTTTTGATGATAGGAAGGTCTTTTATGATGTATATGTCATGGTTCTTCTTGAAGAAAATCTTTTGCAGATCTTGCCTATAGTCAGGGGGAGCATGGCAAGCATAGCAGGGTAGAGATTTCAGCATGTACTCAGGGGGAGCACAACCCTTTTCCCTTGATGAAAAAGGGGGAGAATGAATTTGAGGATCTTGGGGGTTGTCATCAAGTCCAAAGGGGGATATTGTTGGCATTATGGCACAGGTTTGGAGCCATGGCACAGGTGTTGTCCTTGATGGCAACTCTCTTTGGTAACAGATCTCAGTTCAGGCTTTTAGAATGAAGGAAAAGACATATACGTAGGTTCATCTAGACTAATGCGCGTATACACGTGGGTTAGACGTAACAAAGGCGCGTATATGTTGGAGAACTTGCTTTTGGACCATGGTAGCTAGTCCTTGGGATTTGAACCTATGGTTTTGGACCATGGCGTCTCGTCAGATGTGTTGATCCCTAGTATTGGGTCCATGGTATTGGTTTATTTATGGTTTTGGACCGTGGTATTGTGGAAGGCCTAAGACTATAAAAGAGGAAGGAGATCATGTGGCAAATGATCATCTGCATTATTATTGAATATCTGATAAAGTGGTAGATTTGGAATAATGGTAATTGTGTTATGTTGCAGATCTAGATCTGAATAAAGGAGGAACCTTAGCGCAAAGAGAAGGATAAGTTCTATTAATGGGTCATAATCTTTAAGCTTCAATGATAGTATCTTTGTATGATTTTGGTCTGTTATATGTGGGGCTTGCTTGATCTATAACACTGATAGTCTGGGTTAATTAGTGTTTGAATATTTGAAAGTGCGAATTGTCCTTTATAGATCTGTACGTGGGTTCAGTGAAGCGAAGGCACGTATACACGCTGGTTCAGTGAATGAAAACAGCTTATACGCAGGTTGTTCCAAACACAGAAGCGTATGCACACATGTTGTAGGTTATTGAAATAGCGTATATGTTTTGAGTTGTGAAGCTGCTTCTGTTTATTGCTGTTGTGTTCTGGGTTCAGATTTTGATGTGTGGTTTCTGGTACTGTGTTTTGGGTATAGCTGTCAGAGAAGTATTTACTTGATTTAGATCTAATTGGTAAAAAGGAGAATGGTTGATGATTGATTGATGTTCATGGATCCAGTCTGAAAATTTATGAAACGTGGTCCCTGGAAGAAAGAGAAGGTTGTAGCCTTCTGTAGGCCAGCACCTACGTACTAGTATCTTGGCTAGTGCAAGAGCAAAGGGGGTTGTAGCTCCCTTCCAGGAGAAGCTGGGGAATGAGAGAGGGTTGTAGCTCTCTGCAGGTTGCAGCCTGCGTATTGGTAAAGGACTACCAGTACATTGTAAAAGAAGTTTCTAATTTAAAAAGAAGATAGAGACGAATTACAGCAGGTGGTTTTCACCCACATTGGGTTTCCACCTTATATCTTGTGTTCTTGTGTGTGATCGTCTTTCTGCTCTATTTTACTGTTTCTGGTTACTGGTTATTTTATTATGAAACATAGATTAACAATCATCAGCAGAAAGATAAAGTAACTTAAAAGTTTTCTTTGTATACGCGGGTTTCCTTCTGAATAGTTGCGTATATACGCGGGTTTAATTAACTGAAGTAGTGTATATCATTCATTTTTTGAAAAGGAATAATTGACTTGATAATACTGATTCACCCCCCCTCTCATTATTATTTCCAACATAGCAGTCACACAAGAAACACCAAAAGAAAATGAAGATCCAAGTTTGTCTGCTAAACAAATTGAGACAATTCCTGATAATAGTTCTAAACAAGAAATCCTATGGTATCTAGAGTTTGATGGATCTGTTAATAAGCTAGGAGCAGGGGCAGGCATTTGGATTCACAACATGAAAAATGACTATGCTGAAGGGCATGCATATAGATTGAATTTCAGATGCACTAACAACATGGCTAAATATGAAGCCCTTCTGCTCAGGCTCAAAGTGATCAAAGGCTAGGGGCGGATAGGATATCAGTTTTAAGAGATTCTGATTTGATAATTCAGCAAACGAAAGGTAACTTTGTCGCAAATGACATTAGATTGAGATCATATAGAGGGGCAGCAATTGAAATTCTCAACACCTTTTTAGAATCTCGACTCACCAAAATTCCAAGGAATCAAAATCTGCATGCTCACAGTCTAGCAACCTTTGCCAACACTTGCAAACTGCCATTTAAGCCTAATCACCGATTCTCAGCTGAGATTAAACATAGGCCCACTATACCTGATAATGTCAAAAATTGGCAAGTATTTGACAATGACTCTCAAATTAATAATTTCTTGACCCTCAAAGAAGAGTTGTCCAGCACAAAAAGAGATACAAGCACCATAAGTGAAAATGATCAAACCGACACAATTGAGACACATATTTCTACTGAAACAACAAACCAAATTCTACATCCCACTAAGTTTGCTAAATCAGATTTACAGGAACTTGAAGAAACAGAATGTAATGATGCTATTGGAGAAGAATGTGAGGTGATTGATTTGAAGGATAATTTTTTACCTATAGGCCTGACCCCTTTTGAGGACATTTTTGACTCAAATGAAATTTCTAGGAAACCTAAAATACAGCCACTAAATGCAGAAATTGAGGACTGTAATACTGGAACTGCTGAGGATCCCAAAATGATAAAATTGTCCAAAGCCATGCCTCCTGACCAAAAACTGAAGTGTTTTTAACTGTTCAAAAAATTTCAAGATGTTTTTGCATGGAGTTATGAGGACCTAAAGTCTTATGATACATCTGTTATCCAACACACCATACCTCTCAAGGAAAACCAAAAACCTTTCAAACAGAAACTTAGGAGGGTCAACCCTATGCTCCTCCCTCTAATTGAGAAAGAAGTCAAAAGGATTTATGAGGCTAGAATTATTGCATCCATCAGATTCTCAAAATGGGTTTCAAATTTGGTCCCACTAGAAAGAAAACATGAGAGATTAGGCTGTGTGTTGATTTGAGAAATCTAAACAAAGTCTCTTTAAAAGACAACTACCCCTTACCCAAAATGGATCACATTCTACAAAGGGTAGTGGGTGCTTCAAGGATATCACTGTTAGATGGATTCTCAGGTTTCAATTAGATCCTAATGCACCCAGATGATCAAGATAAAACTGCTTTTACAACCCCATGGGGAACCTTTAAATGTGTGAAAATGTCATTTGGACTTAAGAATGCAGGAGAAACTTTTCAAAGAGCCATGGATATAGCTTTTGCTAAAGAAATCCATGATTTTCTAGTCATTTACCTAGATGACCTTACAGCATTCTCCAAATCAGATCAAGAACACTTAGATCACCTTAGACAAGTATTTCTAATTTGCAGGAAATATGGCATATCATTAAATCCAAAGAAATCATTGTTTGGCCTAGAATAAGGAAAATTATTGGGCCATATCATCTCCAAAGAAGGCATTAGGATTGATCCGGACAGAATACAAGCTATCTTGCAAATCCCTCGCCCTAGAAACATCAAATAACTACAAGCTTTTTTGGGGAAGATCAATTTTCTAAGAAGCTTCATACCAAATCTGGTTGAGCTAATAAGATTGCTGAACAACATGCTGAAAAAAGATTCCAAGGTCAAGTGGACAACAGAAGCTAAACAAGCCTTTGAAGAAATAAAAAAAGCTTTAACTCAAACACCAGTCCTTACAAGCCCAAATTTTGACAAGGACTTTATCATATTCTCATTTTCATCAAACCATACAATTGTTGATGTTTTGCTTCAAAAAGATGAACAGGGATGTGAAAAACCCATAGCCTTTTTTAGCAAAGCACTTAGAGATGCTCCACTCAAATATCAAATCATGGAGAAATAAGCATATGCACTTGTAAAGGCCATTAAGGACTTTAGAGTTTGCATCTTATACTCTCATGTGATTGCTTATGTGCCCAACACTGTTGTTAAAGACATCCTAACCCAAGAGGGAATTGAGGGCAAAAGGGGCAAATGGATAGCTACCATACTAGAATATGACATTGAAATCAAACCAACAAAGCTGATAAAAGGACAAGGATTAGCCAAACTTATGACTGAAACCAACTTTCAAGCCCTTGAAATAAATCAACTAGATAATGAGCAGGAGATGGCGACTCCACAGATCAATCAAGCCTTTTTACAATCACCTTGGTATGCTGACATATGCTTTGTATTGTTAAACCTGCAAGCTCCTCCAAGATTATCCAGAACTACGAAAAGATTTTTGAAAATGAAAGCTTCCAAATTCTGTGTTTTAGATCATGCTCTCTTTTGGAAAAATCATGGTGTTTTATTAAATTGTCTAATCAAATAAGAAACTGACAAAGTACTTAAAGAGTTTCATGTAGGGGATTGTGGTGGACATTTATATTGGAAATCAATTGTTGATCAAATCCTAAGGGCTAGATTTTATTAGCCCACCCTCTTTGCTGATATAAAGAAATATGTAACTTCTTCCCACAAATGCCAAATCTTTGAAGGCAAGAAAAAGTTGTTGCCTCTACCCCTCAAGCCCATTTCCATTGAAAGACCATTCCAACAATGGGGTTTAGACTTCATTGGGGAAATCCACCCTGCATCCTCTGGCTAGCATAAATGGATTTTGACTGCTACAGACTATTTTACCAAGTGGATAGAGGCCATCCCTTGTAGGTAATCCAATGACTCAGTAATCATGCAATTTTTAGAGACCAACATCTTGTCTAGGTTTAGTTGTCCTGAAAAATTATAACAGACAATGTTGTTGCTTTTAAGTCTAAGAAAATGATCAATTTCTGCCATAAATACCACATTACTTTAGGCCATTCCACAACCTATTACCCTCAAGGTAATGGTCTAGCTAAATCCTTCAATAAAAGCCTGATCAACATCATTAAGAAAGTCTTAGAGGAGAACAAGAAAAACTGGCATAAAAAGCTTGTCAATGCACTATGGGCAGATGGAATGACTACTAAGAGATCCATTGGCACAAGTCCCTATGAGCTGGTTTATGGTATGGAGGCCGTATTTCCTTCTTATTTGGGAATCCCAGTGATAAAGTTACTGCAAGAGATACAGGCAGAGCCTAATGATATTCAGAGAAGGATCAATCAAACTATTCATTTACAACAAACAAGAGAGGAGGTATATTAAAGATCTCAGGTTCTACAAGAAAAGATGAAAAAGATATTTGATAAAAGGACCAAAGTAGAGGACTTCTTCATTGGTGATAAAGTTTTGAAGTGGGATTCCAGAAGAGAAGATAGGGGAAAACATGGAAAATTTGATTTCTTGTGGAAAGGACCTTATACTATTCAGGCAACACAAGGAAACAACACTTACTTTTTGAAAATCCTGGATAATACAGGGGCAGATGATGGGCCAGTCAATGGCCGAATGCTGAAGCATTATTTTGCTCCAGTTTGTTGAAATATCAGCATTTTAGTTTGTACATAACAATGTTTACTTTCTGCAGTTTATTACAGCAATAAGATAGGAAATAAGGTGCAACAAATTTTGAGGGAAAGGCAAAGAATTGTGCCACCTTTTGGTATTACATTTTAAATTTATCAAAAAAAGTTGAAGAAGGAGACTTGGGAGCTGTAAAAATGATGACAAATATTCAGACTGACTATCCAAAACAGAGCTGCAATTATTTGAATCAATTCATGAGAAATATATAGATATTGCAGAGGCGCCATTTTGTGTACAACAAAGGAGAAATTTCAGAATACAACAAGAATTGAATATAAGGCCATCTGACCTGATGTTCTTGACTTTTCACCAGGAAAAGCCATTGACAAGTGGAGCCACTGTTAGGATCCTATACCACTAGGTTTCATTTTTCATGATTCACTGGAGAAGTGCCAAATATGTTCATCCTTTCCATGCTGCAAAGGTTCCATATTTTGAAGAATTTCGCTATGTACAATTGCTTGACTCTTATCATAGTTCATGAAAGGCGAAACAACTTAATCTTGGCCAGGTTCATACTTCAATTTACTTGTCTTAGAATAGAGAATAAAGGTCTGCCCAAACAGTTCAAGCTTGGCAGATAAGTAGATAGGTAGAGAAGCAAAGGAGCCCAACTGCTTAATCTGGGCCCTTGGAAGAGATAAGGATAGACTTATATAGGAGGGCAGCTAAAAGAAAGAAGAGAACCAGGGCTTGCTAGTTCAAATGCACCCAAAGAAAAAGAAGAAAAAATGTTAGGTGTAATAGGATGGGTAAGTAGTTTTGATGTTGCAGAAGCAGGTGCATGAGTGTTCTTCTTTCTCAAAGATAGTTCATCTTTATTGGTATCACAACTACCATGGCAAAGTGTGGTGACAAATCAGATGTTGCATGTCTAACTTCCCCTCATTCCCCTCACACCAATCACTTACTAACGTCTCACTAGGATATTAAGATCTACTCAAAATCCCTAGACCATTCCATTCAGGTGAAAGTTTCAGCAAAATAATGTTTTCTCCATAGGCTAACAAGCCACATTTCTTGTGTAAAATCTTTCTTCTTATGACCCTTCCTGTAGCCTAAGTTTTCGCTTTTCAAGCTTAGTGATTTGCTAAACATCATACCTTTCATATTAACATGCCAACCCTATTTATATAGCTCCCATGTAATGTTTCTCCTACCCCTATTATATTAAATACACCAAAAAATCCCAAAAATATTATAAATACCCCCGCGCCGCCCCCCCCCCCCCTCCCGACTAAAGTTATGGCCATATGTTAATTTTGTCAGGAGTTATTGGTCCACTCGGGGCCAATAAACAACCCTCCACACGCTCCATTGGAGTTTATTTAACATCTGGTTAAATAAGTAACCAGCCCACCCACACCCAAAGTTGAAACATATCATGAACCCCACAAAAACATTATAAATGATGAAATATTAAATGTGGGTCCCTGCCTTGCAAACCTCCGTTGTTTCCCACTCTCCACCAGTCGTCCGATCATCGTGCCTAAATCCAATGCCTATCGGCGATATTAGAACCCCCCGACTGCCATTCGGGGGATGGGCGGTATTTCCGCTGTATGAGAGACGTGCGTCAGCCTCCTGGCATGATTGGAGCCCCCCCCTCTAATACCACCCAGGCCTAAAGGTGGTGCGGGGAATACCACTTACCTCCCTATTGCTCCCCCGCTGATGTCATGCCATGTCACCTGCTTGCATCACCACCTCGCCTCCGTGTCACCCGCCATGTCATCCAGCACGTCATCTTCCGCACCCTGCTACACGACAAAACCACACGTCACGATGACGTCATCCGATTGAAATGCCCCAAAACCCGCCAAAGTCAAATTTTTTGTTAAAAAGAGGTGAAAGTGTCATTTTCTCTTGTTTTTGTTTGTCTTCTCTGTGCGATGTCTGCATGCCAATTTATGCCCAAGGATAGCCATTCCACCACACAGTCCGCCACCCAACAAGTTTACTCCATAGCTAGGCCCCTCAGCTCGGCTCACCACTTGCGAATCACTCATTTCACCGTTAAAACATGTATTTACATAAATTTTGCTCTTGAACCCTATTTTTCTTTAGTTTTCTCTGTAAAATTGCTTGCACAACCCAAATGTGAAGAAAAAACACCTTGTTGTCTTCAAATATACACACCATAACCATTTTTTGGCCCAATTTTTACCAAAAATCTTGCAAACTCCCTCTCCCTCTACAAATTTCTCCTGTAGAATCGAACTCGAGTCCACTTTGGTCTGAGATTACCAAAGGAAAGGGCCTTGAACTGTTTCTATCCATTTCTTGTTGAAGAACTCTGCAAGTTACGTTTTCCTCTACAAATTCTACCCACTGAGTTAATTCTGAAGTTGAATACGGTCTGTGTTGCCAGGAGAAAATCCACAGAGCTATTGTTTTGCCTATTTCACTTACATAGACCCAAAATTTCCAATTTCAAAACCACAGACAGTTAGACAATGGAGGCTTCAATAGCCCTCAATATAGCCCTCTCAATGCACCTCACAAGGAATTGGAATGGTTGCCATTAGCTGATAAAGATTATCTAATCCAAGACTTAGCTGGTGACAGGAACCATCTCCAAGAATTCTGTGAACTAAGGAACAGTTATTTAAGCAAGAATGATATTTATGGGATATGGGAATCAAATTTACCCATCTACTACCTCCCCTCTGTCAATGTTTTCCCTGAGATAATTCACCTCTGTTGTGAGAACTATGAACCAACCCAAAGCACAGTGAAAACTCCATATGGAACTACCCTCTTTCATGTAACTCCTGACTCCATAAATCAAATGCTAAACTTCAAACCAACTCAGCTTCTGTTTCCTCTTACTATGAAATTCTTGCTTGATGAGGGCCCCAAATTGTCAAGTTCAAAGATAGCTCGCATTGGCCAAATGTTTATCAAACCAAGCTGTCAGCCCACTGAGCCACCTCCTTTTCACTATGCATGGTTCAATGAAGTGGGTAAATTACTTGTTGATATGATATCTTACATTCTGTGGTTCAAGACAAGTGAATATATTGATGAAACTACACTATTCTTATTATCCATATTCACCCCAGGGCAGCCTCCTACTGTCAAATACAACTATGCTAAATTCATTGCCAACAAGATCCATGACCAGCTCTTGAATTTAGACAGGGAGGGAGTCTTCAAATATTCATCCTACATATATCATCTGATCCTATATTATCAGCCAGATAGTTTCCAATTTCCCATCAGAAAATTGGACTCTAAAGGAGAAAAGAGGTCTGTGATTTTCTAGACCTCAATCTTTCATCAAGTCCACAACTCTCCTTACTCTTACTGTGAGTTTATTGACATGTTTTTCTATCCAGTCTCTTCTCTCCTGATGAGAACTCCTCCTTCTAGATTGTCTTATGATATGCAAAAAATATTACAGCTCTCCAAAAGCTACAAAATAGGTGACTGGTGCTTCTACCAGAATCACACTATTATAAGGATATATGGTTGTGAGCTGTGCCCCTATAGGATGCCAAGATATGTGCCAATGAGACTGTTTGCCTTGGAATATTTCAGGCAATTTATCAATTCAGATTTGACTCATTTTCATAGTACCAAGAAAAAGGCTCAATTGGAATTAATAGACCAGTTAAGCCCCTACATCATGAACAAAAAAGAAGGATGGAAAGACGTCGACCAGATATTGGGTGAAAATTTCAGATTAAAGAGGAGCTTTTGGTGGGTACCCTATGACCCAAATGGCTTTATCAATGCAAGAAGGATAAAATATAGGCTGTTAGCCTATGAACATTGTAGCATCCATGAAATAGAACAATTTGCCAACCAAGATGAGTGGGTAGAAGGCACACTAATTGAACAGCTCACTGAGGAAGAGAAAATGGAACAAAATATGAAAAATCTTGAAAAGACTCTTGACTTAGATTCTTTTGGGCAGGTGTCATTCAAAGTGCCGCAGCAAACCGGAGAAGGCACTTCAACTACTGCAGTTTCACACCAAGCTGCCCAAGAAAGGACTACTCCAACAGCAGGAACATCAAAGGGCAAGGAGGTAGTAGACACAGAGCAAGGAACAATGACAGACCAACCAACTACCTCAAAGGAACAGGGTCAAGGACAAGCCCATTCACTACAAACAGAGGCACCAGAGGTACCTGCATTACAGACTCCTCTCAATGAGGAAAGGAGCAAGAAAAGGGACAGAGAAGAGACCACACCTGCAAGTGGATCAACCGAGCAGCCAGGGGCCAAAAGGCAAAGAGTAGATCCTCTACCTGAAGAGGAAATTAGTGAAGAAATCAGAGAAAGCCCAAGAGAGGAGAGGGCAACCAGCCAACATACATCCACCAACTCTCACAGGCAAGAAATGGAGAGGCAGCATGTTATGGAAGTTTCTTCCTTAAAGCCACAAAGTAAGCAACGTTATGATATTAAAGGAACATTCATGGACATTAAGGCCTAGAATGAGTCATTGAGAATATAGTTTTATGATCAATTTCTCAAAATGACACCCTCCAAACAGCAAAGACTAATGGCAACATATGACATTAAGGAGGAGAAAATGATCTTAAGTCATTTTAAGCCTAAGGTTCAGCAACCACAGTCTAGAGGTCCTTGCTAAAGATATACACCCAATGGACCAGATTGAACTGCACAAACAAACTAGTGAAATGGTCTATGCTACATTGGTAGACAAGGCAATGCTGGCCCACCAATTGAAGGAGTCATTAAGTAATACATCTGCCCAATTGGATTTGGAAACGATATCTTCCTTAGCTAAAAACAATAGAATAAAGACCTTAGAAGAGATAATTATTGAGCTGGGACATGATCCCAAGGATGCCAAAGGCATCAAAGGAATGATAAAGAAAAAGGGAGAAGATATTGTTTCACTTAGGAAGCAATTGAAGCTGCCTGTCACCATGCACCCACAAACCACAAAACTTGCACAAGAAAACACGGAAGAAAACATAATGGATTTGCTGATGAGGATGAATCAAAGGCTAACTGAAACAGAGCAAGAGTTGGAGAAAGCATTTCAAGCCAAGCAGGGAGAGTCGACCTCCCAGCCACCTGAAACATCTCCAATAGTTACCATTGCTCCCCCCACAGTCATAGCAGCAATTCCTCCCACTGTCCCAACATCAACAACAGGTACATCAACCACATATGCTTCAGTGGTAGCAGCAACAACAGGAACAGATACCAGCATGAGCATGGAAGAAATGATGAAAGCAGTAAAAGGGCTAGAAGTCCAAATGTCAGAGCTTAAAGAGGCAAAAGAAAGGTTGGCCAAGCTAGAGGTAAGCTATGACAAATCTAAGATAACAGTGGCAGAGAAAAATAGAGAGGTAGAGGCCTTGGAGAATAAGGTGAAATCCTTGGAGAAAGATCTCACCCTTCATAAATATCTGGCAGAAATTAAAACAATTTTGTGGACCAAAATTGGCCAGTCCATCACTGATCAATGGCAATCAATTCAGACGATCCATGAGCAAATTGAATTGATAGAAAGGGCCCAAGTAGTGATTCAAAAGGCCAGAGAATCATTGGGAAACATGCCCAAGCAGGCTAATAGACTAATTCATTTTTTGAACACTCACACTAGGGAACAACTAGCAGCTCTGGAGATTAGGGACAGAACAGGCACAATTTTGATAGTGAAAAAGGTGCTAACCATGAGGAATTTTATACAGAATCTGGAAAGAAGGTGCCAAGAAATGCAGATGGAAATAAATGCCTTCACAGAGAAGTTTACAGTCTTGCAGTAGAAGGGTCTACCTAGTTTGTTAACCAGCAATCAAAGACTATTGACACATGAACAATATGCTCACAGGGTAAATACATATGTTGCCAATCAGATCACAACATCATCAAGCACTTCAGAAAATATAGGACCTCCCTCTGGACAGAACTTATATGACAAGTTGGAAAATCTGTTCTATATCGAACATGAGATAAATCATCTTTTTGAAGTCCAGCCCAACTTCTACAGGTATACTGAAGCTGATGAAACATTAATAAAACTGCAAAGACACCAGTTGCCAACAGATCAATGGTGGCAGAGCATGTTGGAGGTCTTACCAAGGTAGTTTTGATTTTTCTTTATCATCTACATTTAATCCGATGGAAAAACACGTGGCACATATCATAAAGATGAAGACAACAGAGAAATGGAGTCAAGCCGGAACAACAACGCAGGAATGCGAAATCAAGGGACAGCTACCAGCCGACTTACTCTATTCAAAAAGTCAAATATCTCTGACCAACTAAATAGCCAGCACACCAACATTTACACCTGCATTCATTTCTCTCATTTACTTCTCCTGTAAAGTAGATGAATGAGGTTATTGCGGGATATTTTTCCATAAGATATTTTGTAACTCCTTTTTGTATAAATACCTCCCTATGAGATGTATTCGAGGTTGGTGATATCTCCTCTGGAACTGCATTGTAACTCTAAGAAGTCTTCTAAATAAAAGGCAGCTGGAATGCGTTGTTGATGCATTGAACTCTTTGGATGTGGGATTGATGACAATGGACTATGTTGCAGAATTCTTGAATTACTTCATGGATCAATAAGTCTTTTTGAACTCATATTTTACAGTTTTTGTGTTTTTATGTATCATCTGTGTTCATAATCTTAACAGCAGGGAAAAAGAATAACCCAGAACTTACTTCACTGTACTCTATGTTCAATCTTTGTTGTTTTTTATGTTTTCTTCAAAAACTAGCATAAGCAGAATTCTTTGTTGCTCCCGTTTCCCCTGGTTCTTACATCTTGAGTATACTTAGGGAATTCTTAAATTGCTCCCTGAAATATTCATTCACTTTCCCTCTTCCAGCATGATGAAAGACTCATAATCGCCTTTCACCCCCTAACCTCCATGTCCATCCAATTTCATTTTATAAATTGCTCCATGATCTAATTATCTTGCTTTGTAGTGCCTTCTCTGTCAAAGAAAAACCATATCCAACAGTATACACTCTTAGACTCCATAGCCCAATGGACTGAACTTCTCAGACTTTCACCCCTGTTTTATTGAAAATCATCATCCAACAAACTTAAAACAAAACCCTGTACATCATAACTAGCGTAAAATACCTTAAAACAAAGCTAAATTATATAGAGAGAGCCCTCTCTGGATGCAGATTGGCTAGAAACTGCATCTAAAATATTGGTTAGTGGTTACCTCGGTCATATTCCCTTTTCTCACAAGTTTTGGGGAACAACCTGAGTGATAACAGGATCATTCACCAGGTATCCAAAGTTATCTGGAAAGGGAATGATGATGTAGAGCAGCATTGGTATATTTAAGAAGCCATTTCGAGGGCCCACCAAACACCAAATAATGTAAATTTAACTGAATTCCAAACCACTCTCAGAGAAAGAGAATTTAGATGGTTCATAAAGTGGTCATAAATACACCATAATCCAACTATATATGATGTTAAGATGGGATTTGTATGGTTACCTCGGTCATATTCCCTTTTCTCACAAGTTTTGGGGAACAACCTGAGTGATAACAGGATCATTCACCAGGTATCCAAAGTTATCTGGAAAGGGAATGATAATGTAGAGCAGCATTGGTATATTTAAGAAGCCATTTCGAGGGCCCACCAAACACCAAATAATGTAAATTTAACTGAATTCCAAACCACTCTCAGAGAAAGAGAATTTAGATGGTTCATAAAGTGGTCATAAATACACCATAATCCAACTATATATGATGTTAAGATGGGATTTGTATGGTAATTTAACCTTCCATAGACCAATCAGCAGGGGTTGTCCGAACTATGGGAGATAAAACAACGGGAAGGAGAGACTGCATGGGAGTTGATGTAGAGATTCAAAGGATGTGATTGGTAAATTGAGCTACCTGATAGACCAAAATCATCAATGTGATTGGCTCATTAAAGCATTATTACCCCTTACCTGAACACCACTGAGTCAACAAAAATTGACACGCTGCAAGATGCTTTGGAGCAAGTGACTCAAATGGAGGCGATGATGGGATATCCACCTGAAAATCAGGGGTGAACAACACCTCATGATACATCCATATTAGGTCTACGACATCGAATTATGAACCTGTTGACATGGAAAATGTGCTCTATGCCAACAAGGGGAACTAACCCGATCGCAAGCCCCAACTAGACCTACTTTCGTTTTGGTTGGCTAGCTCCAATGAGTTTTAAGGGTGTTGAGATTGCAACAAGATGATGGAGCTTAGTGAAAAGAGTCGTCTTCACTAAGTGGGCCCGTAGGAAAATTATGGCGCAAAGTCTATTTTGAGACATATGGATCATGTCTATGAGTTGCAAGATGTTGTTTATTGATGATTGGTCAAGTTGGAAAAAAATATATGGAATTCTATTTTTAGACAACAGCGGTGACACTGTCAAGTCTAATTATAGAGCAGTCAAATATTATTAGCTTATAATAATATTTAGACTATAAACTTTATCTTATTCTCTTGGAGCACTTCAGTTTGAGCTACAGATGTGGCACACGCAGCTGTCAAAAGGAAATACGTTTTCTTTTTGGGTCAGTTGAGTTGTTGCATGCATGACGCTAGTTAGAACTCAATCAGTTGAGTTTGGTGGAGTTGATTGTGGAGTTGATGGAGTTGTGTTCAGTTTGATTTGGTTAAACAAGTTGTAATTAGTCTAACTACAAATGGACTAATGATGAGTTGTTAAACTAATTATTAAATCATAATGCAACTAAATAATAAATCAGTTAACTCAGTTGCATGTCAGTGCATGTTCGGTTCAGCAGGGACAAGTATTATAGGATCAGATTGCTATTAGTTGTGACTATAGTTGTGCATGAGGATTTGCACAATCAATGGGATTGAGTTATGCCAATGAGAATTGGCCAATACCAAGTGATTATAGCCTCTGCTCACGTGATTCCCAGTGTGAGTGATTCTTTTGAGGTAAATACGAGTTTGGTTCAACCATTCTCATCCATTATTGAGCAGGTATTGAGCAGTGGAGGCAGGCAAGCAGTGGAATAGATTTGGATATCAGATCTGAGTTGTATTGTGTGTAACAGGTGGAGATAGTGCTAGATACTTGTGAGAAGTATTGACTATTGTAATTTTACATGTTGTCAATCATTAATATACAGATAGTGTGGGGTTTTCAGCTGTAAGCTTTCCCCGGGTTACATATTGTGTTAATGTGTGCATGCTCTTGATGTTTTATTGTTATTGATGCT